>CM060655.1:30621899-30846899 GCA_030686955.1 Odontamblyopus rebecca
TATAACTTTCCTTTCAAAATGAAATGTCAGTTATTGGTCTCTGATTTTATAAAATAAATTTCCCCCAAATCTAAATTATAGTCCGGTGTGACTTATGCATGTTTTTTTCTTCTTCATTAAGCATCTTTTGGCTGGTGTGACTTATACTCCAGCGCGACTTATAGTCCGAAAAATACGGTACATTTTGCTTTAAATGCTATCTTAATTATTGATTGAATCTTATATTTATCAATATTAATTAAATTGGCTCTGGGGTAAGTATGTTTCCATCGTATTCTTTGGAAAAACACCTTACCCAGCTTCTTGGCAGCCTCTTTCTGCCAAAACTCTTTGTCAAAGCCTGATCTTGTCATATCTCTGAAGCTAAGCTGAGCCTGGTTAGTTATTGGATGGGAGTTGTGTCCTTAGGCAAGGCACTTCACCCAATTTGCCAAGTATGAAGGTGGTATGTGCGTGAATGTTGGTGGGAGTGGGAGTCGGAGATGGTGCAGAGTGGCAGCCTCGTTTCCATCAGTCTAAAATACATTATTACTTGTATCCCAAAGCAGATTTCCATTTTGTTTGTCATGTCAGTATGTTCTAACTGTACAGTAGCATATGGCAGTTTCACAATCAGATGACTATTATGAATAGCTCTTAATGGATTAGTGTCTCCTCCAAACATTATTCACTGTGATTACGCTCTAACCATTACACATCCAAATGTTTCTGTGAGTTGGTCCAGAGCAGTGGGACAGTCTGGTGTTCATGTCCCTGACAGGAGCCATCTGCCCCACTCCTCCTGTCTCCTCCTTTCTCCCCCTGTCTCCTCCTGTCATTAGCTTCTCTCTCAGATCACACCCAACACATATCACTGCAGCAATCTGTGTGTCTGCGCCCACTGCCAAGCCCACAGCAACATACAGCACACATGCACATCTGAACAGCACTGGAAGGCTGGTGTTACAGTAGTAATAGGATGCACCAATCCTGCAGTAGTAGCAGCACACATGCATATCTAAACAGAGTAGTCATAGTAGTAGTAGTAATAGTAGTAGTAATTGTAGTAGTTGTATTGGTAGAAGTGGTAGTAATAGTAGTAGTAGTAGTAATAGTAGTAGTAGTAGTAGTAGTAGTAGTAGTAGTAGTAGTAGTAGCACACATGCACATCTCAGCAGAGTAGTAGTAGTAGTCATAGTAGTAGTTGTAGTAGTTGTATTGCTAGTAGTAGTAGTAGTAGTAGTAGTAGTAGTAGCAGCAGCAGCACACATACACATCTGAACAATGGTGGTAATTGTAGTAATTTTAGTACCTGTATAATTGTATTGGTAGAAGTAGTAGTAGAGTAGTAGTAGCAGCACATATGCACATCTGAGGCAGTTCTAATAGTTGTTGTAGTAGCAGTATAAAAAGTAGTAGGAGCGGTAGCAGTACTCGTAACAACACTAAACATGCTGAACAGGGCTCTGAGGGGTGGGGCCTGTTCACTGTCTGTCTGCTCTTCACATGGACCTGCCCATTCTCACTATGTAAATTATGTATATATCTAATTAACGGAGATCCCATATGTTCACACAGTGCCTGCCGTACGTGTTGATTAGCATATGCATGAGAGATGCACACACTTTTTATTTGCTATGTCACAACTGGGTTTATCAAGCACATTATTCTGTAGAACAAGCTGGATAATTGATATTAGACCTCTACATTATATCGTATTAAACATATGTGCGGAATTGTAGCCTATTACACTCTTGACGGTAACAACATTCTGCTATTTTCCTGTAATTCATCAGCCACACTGGCATATTTATTTCCCATAAATTTACAAATCTTTTTCAGCAATGTACAATATGTGATTATGTTGAGAAATATTTTAAATTTCCCTATTCAGGAACAAGAAAATATTAAACTTAAAGGTCCTATATTACACAAAATTGACTCTTGTGTGCTTTAAGCCATGGTAGAATGTTGTTACTTCTTCAAAAATATAAACAGAGTTGTGTTTTGTTTCATTCACACATGCCTAAATAATCCTTTACCATTAGTCTGTCTACATCTCCAAAGCTCAGAATGCTCTGTTCCATCTTCTGATGTCATGAAGTGGTAGTTTTCAAGTTCAACAAAATAAAGGAAAAAGAGGAATATGGGCTCTTCAAGTCTTATAACCTAGAATACATATGCCAATCAATTAAACTGTAAAGCTCTTTATAACAGAACCAAAGAGTGTTCCGTAAGTGCATTAAAATAGCTCAAAACATGTCAAAGTCCTGTACAAAGCGATAAAGATAACAGTAAGAAAATGCAATAACAATTTGTGCCAGTTTCCAGTCCAAGTCAAACTCACTGGATGAGGAAAGGATGATCTGGTTGACAAAAATATGAAACAGAATGTGCGAAGAAGAAGGAACATCATTTGTCTCAAGTACAAACCCAAACCACCCAAGATGATTCTAAGCATCAACATCCATTATTTATTTCTCTTTCCCAGCAAACTTCCATCCACACATCTCGACTCATTGTCCCCGCTCTTCTTTTTGGCTTGTTTCTGTCATGACGCTCGTACGCCCCGTCCTGCGGAGGGAGGGCGGGAGGGGGAAGGGAGTGAGGGATGTGCCTGTCGCCCGTGGAGACGAGGAGCAGCCGAGCCTGACGTGAGCATACGCCGCGAGAGCTCCCATTTACAACTGCTGCTAATGAACAATAAGCCAACACCACACACACACAGGCACACACGTACACACACACACACACAGGCACATCTACAGGAAGTCATTTTCTCACCATGAAGTGTAAAAGTCAAGATGCGTACTAATGGTCCTTTGGAGTACAGTGATAAAAGAGGAGGAGGAAGATGGAGCAGGAGGTGATTTTTTTGCATGTCTCTTCGGTTTCCAGTCTGGCAGTCACATATGGTTTGACTATCTTGGTTCATCCATAAAGGTGCAGTACGTAACTTTTCTGGTGTGGGGATTTGGCACCTGTTTGTCTCCATGGAGATGCTGTTGCTTTCCATAGTGTGAAGAGGATGGAGTTGGAGCTGATGTTTTGTTGCATGTCTCTTCAGTTTCCAGTCTGGCAGCCACATATGGTTTTACTAACGTTGTTCATCCATAAAGGTGCCGTACGTAACTTTTCTGGTGGAGGGTTGGCTACCTGCTTGTCTCCATGGTGATATTATTGGTTTCCACAAAATAAAGAGGAGGAGGATGGAGTTGGAACTGATGTTTTGTTGCATGTCTCTTCAGTTTCCAGTCTGGCAGTCACATACGATTTGACTAACTTTGTTCATCCATAAAGGTGCAGTATGTAACTTTTCTGATATGGGGTTTGGGCACCTGTTTGTCTCCATGGAGATGTTATTGCTTCCCACAGTGTGAAGAGGAGGATGGAGATGGAGCTGATGTTTTGTTGCATGTCTCTTCGATTTCCAGGCTGGCAGTCTTTGTTCATCCATAAAGGTGCAGTATGTAACTTTTTCTGGTGGGTGGTTGGTTGTTTGTCTCCATGGTGATATTACTGGTTTACACAGTATGAAAAGAAGGAGGATGGGGTTGGAACTGATGTGTTTTGCATGTCTCTTCTGGTTGAAGGTCTGTCACCTGCTTGTCTCTACTTCTCTCTTCACCTCCTCAGATTGGAGATGCTGCATTGCTCGGAATGTTCCACAATACGGCTTTACAATTATCTTATATTTATCCATTTACAGATGGTCTTATTGGTACAAAAATCTCAGAAAAAACTACAGCTGTGAGCATATCGTCTACTACTACTACTGCTGCTACTATCACTGCTGCTATTGCTACTCTTACTGCTACTACAACTACTAGTACTACTACTACTACTGTTAATTCTACTACTACTACTACTACTAGAAAGACTTTTACACATTGGACTTCTTAAATACCTCTTACATTCGCATGTCTCTGGACAGGGTTGCTAGATAAGTATTTCACAAAAGCAAAACAACTTCCCAAAAGGTTGTTTCCATGACGACCTTGTGACCTTTTTCTCTCATTTGTACACTTTACACCTGGCTAAGTATTTTTAAAGCCTCATTCAGAGACATTTGTACATACATGCTACACCCATCCTGGCGTAAGTATCATCATGAGAACCATCAATCCCATCATGCAACAGCTGTGTCAGTCTATTCCCCTCAAACATGTGTAACATCATAAACATGTGATCGTCCTCACTCGTACATGTGAGTGTGTGAACATCACTGTCTCCTGTGTCCTGTTTAAACCTGTTTGTATGAATAATCACAAGTTTAAGCCCAAATCCTCCAAACAGCTGGTGCCATCACACATCCACATGCATTAAACAACAAACACGCTTTCAGTGAACTCCACCAAACTGTTTCCAGGTCTGATCCACCTCTCACCACATCATTATTCATATCTGTGTTTGGAGGTTTTAAATGGGGACTGAAGCCTGTGAGTGTCGACTGAAGTGAACACTGCTCTGCTGGATGTAGCGACAGTTCATTTATTTATGCAGAATGCTTTTAAAGCCCAAATTAAAGTCTTTTTAATGAATGAATGAATAAGCAGGAAGTCAAGAATATTCATATATTCCTTATTGATAGTTTGAGGTGACATCATCCTGTTATTTTGCACATAATTCAGTACAGATATATTGTAAAACAGCTCTTGGGGTCAAAATAAAACAGCTGTGTCCTGTCTGCATCAAATTATAAAGTATTTTATTATCCCTGAACCAGGAAGATGCTCTGTCAACATGGGAGCAGGGGTGGACTAGCAAATTGCACTTTACTGAAAAGTTCAGAATGGTCGTCTGGTCTGCCACCGTACTAACAGCAGAGGGTGTGTCACGGGGTCCTCTTCAAAACACTCAGGCTGAGTCGGGATGCTCGGTTAGGATGTTTTATTCCACAGTGCAGAACAGGAAAACAGGCACAAAAATGTGTGCAGGAAATATTTACAGTGAAACAGTGAGAAAAAAAGGTCTATTTACAGGGCAGGCAAAAAAGGTTGACTTCTCCTTCAAGTCTCTCTCTAGTTCTCGCTCCACTCTCTCTTAGTCTCTCAATCGTTTGCTTGCTCGCTCCCTCGCTTGTCCAGCGAAACACTACCTTCATTGCAGCTAGGACACGACAAGACACGACCCGACCAGACACGACGAGAGTAGAAACTAGACTGACACAGGTGCTGAGCGGCAGGGCGCACCTTTATACACCCCTCGCCCCTCCCACCTTACGTAACTCCCCCCTAAAAGCTTAATTAAATCATTTCTACAAATAAATGATTACTATTACTGGGGCCAACAGTTACACAGAGAAAATTGCCCTGATCGCAACAGTAGTACTAGTAGTAGGCTAATGCGATACTTTGCCCATTGGTCAAGCATAAATTGCATAAAAGGTTTCAACACGTCAAAGATGTCAAACAAAAAATGTAAGAAGAAAGGTGGATGGGAAAAGGTTAAAGACAAAAATGCAACCCCCGCCCCCCGGCAGGCCTATTTGTGGGGGTCCCAATCCGTCCCTGAATGTTGTTGACATCAGCTGCAAAATATCATTCTCTAACACCTTCCTGTTAACTGTGAACTTGTGAATGAAATGCAAAAATAAAGTACATAAATAAATAAAATTAAGTACAGACATATTGTAAACAGCTCTTGGGGTGGACATAAGACACCTGTGTGCATCAAATTATAAAGTGTTTTTATTGTCCCTGAACCAGGAAGGTGCACTATTAGCATGCTAGTTGTCATTAGCCATGGCGTGACAGCTACATTTTGAAAGCTTTAAACTGCGCACAAAAAACTCATTATGGGGAATACTTAGGATGCTCTGTTTTTCCCATGTTTAAGTCAGTAAAAATCAAATGCAGCACCTTTAAAGGTCCTATATTACGCATAATCACAAGTTTGAAGCCACGTTAAAATGTTTTTACCTCATCAAAAACAAACCTGGAGTTGTGTTTGTTTCATTCACACGTTTGAGTAAACCTTTATTATTAGTCTGTCTACATCTCCAAAGCTCAAAATGCTCTGTTCCACCTTGTGACGTCATGAAGCTGTAGTTTTTAACAGCTACATTTTATCTTTTGTTCTGTAGAGATTGGCTATTCTAGAGCTGAAATGATCCAAAACAACATTATAACATATATCAGAAAATAATCTGAGTGTAATATAGGCCCTTTAATCAATAATAATTTCCAGTATTCACACATATAACACATTTAAACATACTACTATAAACACCACTTGAATTGATTTACTGGAAAATGAGCCAACCGTGTAACCCAATCAAAAGATCAGTATCCATTGTCATTTCAGCAGCTGGTTCCTGTTGCCTTCTCCAGCCCATCCTCCTCGTCCCCAGTGCAGAGGCAAGTGGAGGTTAATGAGCAGGAAGAATATGGCCTGGCTCCTGACTCTGGAGACAAACAGGAAGTCCACTCTCCTTGGCTCTGTCCACTCTGCAGCTGGTGATGGCAGGACCCCACTTAGACCCCCTACATCAAACACATACTCACACGCACAGAAACACACACACGCACACACACACATGCTTACACACAGTTTGACCGGATGGTAAATGGATGACAGGAGAGCTTTGGCTGTCCCTGAAAAGGACTTGGCCTGGATGACATTAATTACAGCCTCAGTGATGCTGCGTTTGAGACCAGATGCATAAAGCAACATCAGGAGGTAGTCATAAAGTAGTTTGTTCAAAGCGTTAAATGTCTGATTGACTAGGCGTTAATAAAAACGATGTTTGTTGTTGTAGAGACCTCCCAAACAAGGTCTGGACTCCTTTCCCTTTCTTCCTTTTACAGTCAAGTTTCCGTAAAAGTAGTGTACTTCACCTTCAGTCACATGAACCTCACAATCATGGCAGTTATAGGGGCAAAGTTGGAGCCAAGTTCTATATTAGGAATTTATTCATGGACAAAGTAGAGAAATAAAATTGAGAGATAATTTTTAGACCAAAATGACGAGGCTCACTGCAGCAGACAGAGGGGCAACAATAATCCAATGTAAAGTCAACTGGAAACAGTCGATGGAGCCAGAAGCGTTCCCATGAACACCTCCTATAGGCAAGCTTCAGCTGACTTCAATGATATTAAATGCATGATGGGAAATCTTGAGCCCAACGGCAAAAAAACATAAACGAAGTGCATGACTTTGCGCTCTCTCAGTTTATCAGCAAAATTGGTGAATTTCTGCTCCATTATCAGATGCACAAATAGAAGGAAGGAAGGAAGAAGGAAAAGTTCTTTTGCATATTCCAACTGAAAAGAACCGTCAACATTGGATTAAACAGCTTTCAAACATCCGCAGAGTGAATATTAACGATCCTAGCAAACCGTGGAACCCAACAAGAACGTGTATATTGGGCCCATTTCTTGACAGGTTTGTGTATTTCTTTAAAAATCATGATTTTATGACTTATGATTTTGCTGCGAATGGACCAGGAGTTTCTACCAAGTAATTGTGGATATCGCCGAAGTGAATGTTCAGCTACGTAGTTGGTGATTCAGACTGGAAATTTGCTTTCGTCCACACTTTGTAGGGGTTGAAAAGGATGATTTGACGCCTTCGATGCTCATGACCAAATTCTGGTCAAATCGTCTTCAGTCCTCTGCAGTTAGAGTGGATGAATAACCGGGATCAGTGCCTTTACGTGCTTTCTCGCTATGTTCACCATGTTTCTTGCCACCAGCCAAAATATTTCCCAGCATGCAACACGGGCTTTTGTCAACAATGAAACTCACCTATTAGGAATGGGGCGATGAGCTATGTCCAGTAATAAATACATTCTATGATCCTAGGAATTTCAGAAGGGTATAAGAAAGTCTGTAACTGAAGCAGAGTGATAAATGTAAATGAATTTGCATCTGTTTAAACTAATAACTCAAATCACTTCTGACCTGAGCGTGAAATCCGTTTGGACTAATCAGTCAGTATAACTACACAGACTGTATGCAAATAAGGTCAATATGGCACGACTTCTCTGGAGATCCATCAGGAGGACGTCATGGGAGGTTCTACGTCTACGGCTCATTGAACCATCAGGCTCAGTGCAAAATTACGCTAAAATTGGCTCCATTTTAAGTATATTCAGTGACCCAATAATGTTATCCAATTAAATCATTCTGGGCCAGAATAAGTGTTATTTTGAGTTCAAGATAGTCATTTAGTCATTTCTATCCAAATGCTTACACCAGTTTCACATTAATGAAGTTGACAAAGCGCTAACATTTTCAAACAAAATAAGTAAAAAAGAAATAAAAAGAAATTACTAAAGGTTCGCTATATACAAGTTTTGTGGTGTGGGCCGCCAGCTTTTTTCTATGGAAATGTTATTGCTTTGCCTGAAATGTTCCACAGTAAGGTATTAAAGTGCCGTGCACTTCTTTAAGTTACAGTTGTTTCAGTGAAAAAAAAAAGTATAATGCCTTAATGCTGAACTTTCCAGGCAAAACAATAACATCTCTATAGAGACAAGATGGTTGTGGACACTCCACAAAACGTACATTAGGGTAGCCAAAAAACTATCCATCCATCCATCTTCTTCCGCTTATCCGGGGCCGGGTCGCGGGGCAGCAGTCTAAGCAGGGGCTCCCAAGCTTCCTTCTCCCCAGCCACTTCCTCCAGCTCCTCCGGACGGACCCCGAGGCGTTCCCAGGCCAGCCGAGAGACATAGTCGAGTCATAGGCTCCGGTAGGAGCCAAAAACTATGCAAACAAAAGTTTAATTTTCACTAATTTGAACCCTGGATTAGGATATCACATAATTAAAACTAAAAAGAGTCAAATTTGGTAAGTAGTTGATTTAGAGGTTGCACAAGACACATGAAGTTTCTAGAAATTGCTGTCTTGACTTGCTATTTTGTCATTGTCTGCTGGTCATTTGTTATTAGATGTATTTCCTTTTACTTACAGCCAATAACATTGTTTTTTGGAGAAGGATAATGCAGATTACAAGAAAGCAGAGATGATCCAGTCACTGAAAGTTGTTAATGACACAGCTGAAAGAGCAGAAAGCAGTAAAGCTGATTCAAGACTTTAATACAATCCTCACGAATAATGAAGATGAGAAGCAATTTCTCCTTCAAATTGTACAGGAACAGCGAAACATGTGCCCTGACTGGAGGAAGGGGACTGTTGTCTGAAACTCAGCGGTAGAATTCAGGTAGAGAGTTCTTCTGAAAGTGAAGATGACAAAAGTTGACTCAGAAACACTGATGATTTAAGATTTTGCGTATTATTATATTTGATATCGCACATTTACATGTGGTGGCAAGTGTGTTTATTGGTGTAGGCCTGGTGGTTGTGAGTGGTGTAATATTCTATTCTTAGTTAAAGAAATTAAAACCTTTTTTATTTAAATACATTTACTTACTATTTGTTGTCATTTTGCATTAAACATGTGCACAGCTTGCAGGCTAAATAAAGGACAGAATGAATTATCTTTTCCGCAACCACTAGATATTGTTAGAATCTTTTATGTGAACATTAAATCAATAGTCATTTCCTAATGCCGTGTTCAAATCTAGAGAAATGAGAAAAAACATTTTTTGGACCACCCTAACGTACTTCCTAATATAATGGTGCCTAATAGTGTGCCATTATACTAGTTTAACAGAATAAAATCAGATAAATAAATGTTAACACTAAAAAGGTGACGTAAGACCTTAGCATTGCCAGCCAACTTCACACTGCATTCCCACAAACTATTGCAACCAAAAAGTAGAAAACAGACGACGCAGGTAGACGGAGCATTATTAATGTGCCCATGGTACAGCGGCTGGTGGCTCTGGTGTCCTCTGGGGGCGGGTGGAGGAGGAGGCTGGAGTGGGGCTGTGATGGAGTAGCTTCATTACATCCACTCAAGTGCAATCTGGAGCCATACAGAGAGGCAGGAACAGAGGGGGATCACCCAGGGCCATTTTCTCACCAGAGCACACAAGAAGCACATCCGCCCCCCACCACAACCTCAGGACCTCTGAACCAATGGAAACGCCACAGATAACGGTGAACCCAGCTGCTAATTAGCCACCATTTGAGGCGCAGATTGATTAGCTGATGGACCGTGGAGAAATGACATCCGCAGGGCGAGTGCTCCAGACACACAAGCACCGAAATGAACAGTACAGGGACGGTTTCTATGAGACGAACTCAAAGTAAAGGTGCATTATACTGGAGGACCTGCCAAGTGCTGTCTCCATGGAGATGTTAGTGCTTTGTCTGTTATATCCAAAGTTATGGCTCCTTCTTTCAATTACAATATGTATTAATTATCTTGACGAACTTGCATATTTACTGTGAGAGTACACACCCTTTTAGATTTGACCTGTAACTTTCATAAACAAGCTACAGGTCTGGAAACGTATATTATTTAAACTCTATAACTATTTTAATCTTGAACAGACTTTTATTTTGCACAAAACTGTTTCATTTCTTTTGGTCATTACCCAGAGCTCATGACCTATCATGAGCTCTGGGTAATGACCGAAAGAACGAGATCGCGGATACAAGCGGCCGAAATGAGTTTCCTTCGCAGAGTGGCTGGGTGCTCCCTTAGAGATAAGGTGAGGAGCTCGGTCACACGGGAGGAGCTCGGAGTAGAGTCGCTGCTCCTCCACGTCGAGAGGAGCCAGCTGAGGTGGCTCGGGCATCTGGTCCGGATGCCTCCTGGACGCCTCCCTCGGGAGGTGTTCCGGGCATGTCCCACCGGTAGGAGGCCCCGGGGAAGACCCAGGACACGCTGGAGGGACTATGTCTCTCGGCTGGCCTGGGAACGGGGTCCGTCCGGAGGAGCTGGAGGAAGTGGCTGGGGAAAAGGAAGCTTGGGAGCCCCTGCTTAGACTGCTGCCCCCGCGACCCGGCCCCGGATAAACGGAAGAAGATGGATGGATGGATGTTTCTTATGAGCTTTAAGCAATGTTATAATGCTGTTACCTCCTCAAAAACATACCTGGAGCTGTGTTTTGTTTCATTCACACATGTTTGTCTACATCTCCACAGCTCAAAATGCTCTGTTCCACCTTGTGATGTCATGTAGTGGTAGTTTAAAGGTCATCAGCTATACCTTTTACATTTTATTTATTAGTAGAGACTGGAATTTCCAGGACTGAAATCATCCAAATGATTCTAGTGAAGGTGCATGGAGTTTAAAACACAGTGGAGCACTTCCTGTATTACCACATGACATCACAAGGTGGAACACAGTATTTTCAGTCTGACATATTTTATCTCACAAAAGAAGACGAGTCATTTTTTGGGCACCTCTATTCTGCTGTGCTCTCTGAACAACTATCACCACCATCCATCACCAACCCACCATATAAGCCATTATAGAGCGCCAAAATGCAAAACTATGCCTCACTGATGCACATCTAACAGAATGATAAGACACGTATTTGTTCACATATGTGACAACGGCAGTATTTATTTATGCTGAAAATGTCACAGCACCATTACAAGTGGTCAGTGCTAGATAGCCTCTCTAACCTTTTAAAACAGCGACAGGGCCTATAAAAATACCCTGTTTATCTCTGTTTGTGATGGCTACATGGAGCAGGGATGACAGAAAATAAAAGAGGTGTACAGATGTCGTCACGCAACAAAAGGTCTCCGGATATTGCTGTCATGAGGCGCATCTGCAGATGTTTTCATTGTAAAGCTACACTGTGAAAAATGCTATAAATGTCAAAGCTGCTGGCAGTGAATGAAAAGAGGGAAGCGGAGGTGGTAAAGTAGCCTAGAAATTCTACTCCAGCAATTCTATTAATGATACTTCAATATATTATGGCAATCTTTGAACAGCAATTAATCAAGGAAAAATTACAACGCTGATTGGACTGGACTGATTTGTGAGTAAAAAACACCCAAGAAAGCCACAACAAGTCTATTTAACCACTCACTTCCTGTAGTCCAGGGGTCACTAACAGGCAAACCGCGGTCCGAGTCCAGACCCAGATGCCGTCCCATCCCTGGTACCGCTGTTCCCCCGGGAAACATCAGTACCTCCCATTTCGAAAGGTGCCACTTTGTTTTAAGATGCTTATCTAATTCGTTTTAAACTGCAGCCCTATATCTAACATAGGCCTACTGCGTGTTTCTGGGTTTAAAATACATTTTGTTGAAATGTTTTTAACTTGTATTTTCGTTGAGTTGACTTTGTCTATTGTTCATCTATTCAGACCTCGATAACACTAACTTCTGTATCACAATCATAACGCAAGTTAAACATTATGTTGTCCCGCACCTCTTCTTGAGGAGAGTTTTTCTAACTTAATTTTAGTTGAATACCCCCGCTGTACTCTCTTCTCTCAGTCTGATGTCGAACCATGACAGACAAACAACTCTGTGGGATAATCTCACAGTTTGAATTTTTGACACAGTTCTCATCCAACTGTGCATCCGACTTTTTTTTTATTTTTATTTTTTTTTACAGCTGGTACACTATTCCCTTAAAGGTGCACTATGTAACTTCTAAGGTGGAGGTGTTTTTTTTTTTTTTTTTTGCCTGTAATGTTCCACAGTAGGGCAATAAACCTATCTCCCTTGCATTTGTTCAATTACAGGTGCTTATAAATTAATGCATTTTATTTTATTTATTTGGCGCCTTTTTGGACACAGAAGGTCACCTTACAACAACAGCTGTAGTGCTTTTTCAGACACATGTCCTCAAAGACCCTTTACAAAGCATTATTAACAGAGCATTGCTCATTCACTCCATACCTGATTGTGGTAAGCTCCACCAACACTCACACACACACCCCACACACACACACCACACACACACACCAACAGTGCAACAGTTTGTTTTGGGTACCTTAAACATACCTTTAAGCATTATTCCATGTGCAGACTTGCTTCTCCATTAACATATGTCCATTGTGATTACCAAGTTTATTTCTATACTGTGGCAAAGGCAAAACAGTAATATCTCCATGGAAACAAACAGGAAGAGCACTCTCCACCAGAAAAGTTGCACAGTGCAACTTTAAAGAAGCAAAATGTTGTATTTTTTAAGACATCAGTGAAAATAATACTGGCAAATTATTGATAGAAAAATAGAAATGGAATATATTATAATATATTGTAGCTATAGTCAAAGGGGTTGCAACAATAAAGCATGAAATACATCTTCAGGAAACACATATTTTGACAATAAATAATGAGTGAGAAAGCAAAATCTATAGGTGCCAGTCAAAGATGTAAAAAATAAGAGAACTGTTACTTGCACAAACATGAAAAACAAAAGAAAAAAAAAGGTAATAACTCCTAGATGTGCAATTTTGAGTAAGTGAGTAATGTGATTCCTAATTTAAACCCAGCTCAGCTCACCTATGCTGAAAATATCCCCTCCTAAAATTGCAGTTGTCTCCACCTGTGACCCCGGCTCCTCCACCCCTCAACATCAATATTAGCTTTGGACATCAATACTGCAGCTGTCATTATCGCAACCAGGAAGTGATGGTGTTTCAGGCATCACCCCACGCCGACGGCTCGCTTCTGGTTACATTTCTTACACACACACACACACACGTACACACTAAAAATGGCGAGACGTAAACTCATACCTCTGCACGCAAAGATCTGTCTGCGGTAATGGGCTTTCCTGATGTCGAGGGACTCTCATATACCCTAAAGAGGTTAGCGCTACGACTGGAGAATGAAGAATGGTGTGCACTGGGGGGGATGGGACCGAGACAGACTGAAAAACACCTATAAAGATGAGCTAGTTAAATATTTATGCACTGTTATAAATTGGTAGCCATGTGGATTTTCTATACTTTTGGTTACTTTGTTCTGGCGTGTAAAATGCGAGGATAGCGTAGCGTAGTGTGCTTGGTGACGGAATAATGATGTGCCTGTCAGTAGCCAGTGGTCACAACTCATTTGGTTGACGACGGGAGAAAGCGAGAAGGAGGGAGGAAAAGAAAAAGACAGGAGGAGAGGGGCGATCAAATCTTATGGGAATAATCAATGCTGCTGGATCTGATGACTTCATTGTTTTGCTTTAATGGTTTCATCGCACAATGGCAGGTGGATTTACAAGCATATTTTTGTTGTTGTCGTAAAGTTTGCTTTATGGTTCATACAGTATACATAAAAAGAGCCTACCTATATGCGTTCCCTTTTCGTATCTGCATTTACAACCGTGTGTTATGGCCGCTTTAATGAAACGCAGCTCGTGTCATAATGCAACACGTGACATTTTCATATTGTAAATTCTGATTTTAGTGCCAGGACTAAGTCAGGGTTTTTAGTCTTGCAGGTTTTATTGAATCACTGGGTTTCAGAGGACATCACAAGATTTTTCAAGCCAATAAGGTTTAATACAGATGGGGGCAGCTAAAACAAATACAGTGAGGTCTTAGCTGTAGTTGCTAATAGAAAAGATCTGGTTCAACATTTGTGAATTTACCTTTTGTATATAAAGTAAAGTGTAATCAATAGTCAAGACAATAGCACATTTAAAACAACCATAACACATGTTGTACAGCATGAAACACAACACAGTGAAAAAATAAAACAAAAAAGTAAAATATATAAAATAGCACATGAAAGAGTGTCTTAACACACAAACATAATAGTTTAAAGTTGACAGCTTCAGAGCTCATGGACTGTTCAACGCCATCTTGTAAAAATGTGTTTTTATGAGGGTTTTAAAATGACCTAAGGAGGAACGTGATCTCAGATGAAGAAGGAGGCAGTCCAAAGCTCAGGGGCCACCAAAGAGAAAGCTCGGGTTCGGTTGGTTTTGACGTGAGATGGTGGGACGGACAGTATGGTGAGAGAGAGCGAGGGGCAGTGTGTACATCTGTGACATGTTGGAGTCATATGAACCATCTGCACTCTTAGCACCTCAGGGACCGGCCTCCTGCTGGTGCCCAGAGTCAGGACTAAACTCGGGAAGTCAGAGTTTCAGATTCATGCAGCTAAAACCTGGAACAGTCTGAACATGTGAGACAGACTCTACTTTCACTCTGTTTAAATCCAGGATAAAAACGGTTCTGTTTAGCTGCGTATGACTGAAAGATTCTCATTTCTCATTCTGCACTCTTCTCTCTTATTTAATGCCTCTCTCTATGTTTAAATTTTATGATCATTATTTATGTTTTGATTTGTTTGAATTGTGATTTTAATGTATTTCTGATTCTGTAAAGCACTTTGAATTACTTTGTATGCAAATTGTGCTATACAAATAACCTTGCCCTGCCTTGTGTGGGGTTAAAAGATCAGTGATGTGCTGTGGTGCGAGTGAGTTGAGTGATTTAAAAACAAATAATACAATTTTAAAATAAATTCTGTATTTAACTGGTAACCAGTGGAGTTAGGCTAGAATGAGTGTAACATGGTCTTTGGAACCGGTGAGCAGACCGGCAGCATTTTGGACTAACTGTGACCTATTGACGGAGGATTGTGGGAGGTCTGAATATGGCACATTACAGTAGTTCAGTCTATTATTCACAAATAGCTAGTTACAAATTGGAAGAACTGGGTCTTAAATGTTGTTCATATGATTAACTTAGGTTCAGGTGCAGGACCACGTCTCAACCGCCCTCGCCTTTTCTCCAGCGAATCACAGCTCACTTCGACCACACCTCAATTTCCCAGAAGCCCATTTGTAGCAGCCTATCCCGGCAACCCAGTTTGTCCCAAATAACTCAACCCCAACCTCCCAACCCCGATCTGTTCACTTCCAGACATAAGACGCCTACGAAGGGGGTCCCGTCCTGCTGGGCCATGTGAAGATTGAGACTGAACCCCCACCCTGAGTCTCAACCCAGCCGATCTGCCTCATCTCCATATAATAAACTCTTTTTGCTTTGCACATGTGCTGTTGGTGTGCTCCTTGCTAGTGAACTCTCCTTTATCACATTTAGGAAAGACCACCCGTGTGAAATGGGGTGAAGAGTGGGGAGAGTCATTCAGTATTTGTTTAAGCTGGTAGTGGATCTCACAACAGCACATTCTGTACATGTTAGTTTAGGTTAAGTTACACTTTGTTAAATTTGTCCTGCATTTAACCCACCCATCAATGCCACTTGATCAGCCCGTCAGGTGCAGGAGTTGCCACATGTCAGTTTATTCCCTTCCTAATTTAAAAGCTTTTGTTGTAGCGCCCACAAAGGGATGAAAGTCCATTAAGCTTCAAACACTCAGGTCGTGTGTGTTTAATAGTTTGTGAAAAATATGTCAACTCTAATAACTCGAGATTTCCACAATATGGACCAATTCACTGCTCACAATAGATTAAATAAAAGCCCATGTGGTTTTAGCAAACACAGGAAATGCACTCTGAACAAAACTATTTTAAAATGTCATATCAAGATAATTAAATCACAGAAACACTATTTAAAGCAACATTCAGGACGTACACATTTCTGAGCAGTACTTCCATGACAACGTGTACTGCCCCTCGCTCACTGGGGCAGAGGTTTGATCAGTTTGGAAGAATCAGAGAGATGAAGCTGGTCTCTCGCTCTGTTCTGTTCGCCTCACGCTCGACTGAACCTCGAGTTGAATTACTCCTCAAAGTGATTCTGCAGACGCCCCTTCATCACAACCGCCCCTCTACACAACTGCCCCCTGACCACAACCGCCCTTCTACACAACCGCCCCCTGACCGCAACAACCCTGTCTACACAACTGCCCCCTGACCGCAACAACACGTCTACACAACGCCCCCTGTCCACAACAACCCGTATACACAACTGCTCCCTGACCTCAACAACTCCCTTACACAACCACCCCCTGTCCACAACAACCCGTCTACACAACTGCCCCCTGACCTGAACAACTCCCTTACACAACTGCCCCCTGTCCACAACAACCCGTCTACACAACTGCCCCCTGACTGCAACCGCCCCTCTGCACAACTGCCCCCGACCACAACAACCCCCTTACACAACGCCCCCTGTCCACAACAACCCGTCTAAACAACTGCCCCCTGACCTCAACAACTCCCTTACACAACCACCCCCTGTCCATAACAACCCGTCTACACAACTGCCCCCTGACCTGAACAACTCCCTTACACAACTGCCCCCTGTCCACAACAACCCGTCTACACAACTGCCCCCTGAATGCAACCGCCCCTCTGCACAACTGCCCCCGACCACAACAACCCCCTTACACAACCGCCCCGTCCACAACAACCCTTCTACACAACTGCCCCCTGACCTCAACAACTCCCTTACACAACCGCCCCCTGACCACAGCCGCCCTTCTACACAACCACCCCCTGTCCACAACCACCCATCTACACAACTGCCCCCTAACCACAACAACTCCCTTACACAACCGCCCCCTGACCACAACAACCCCCTCTACACAACCGCCCCTGACCACAACAACCCCCTCTACACAACCGCCCCCTGACCACAACCGCCCTTCTACACAACCGCCCCCTGACCACAACTGCCCTTCTACACAACCGTCCCATCCACAACCACCCATCTACACAACTGCCCCTGTCCACAACAGCCCTTCTACATAACCACCCCTTTCCACAACAACCCCTCTACACAACCAACCCCCTATCCACAACCAACCGTTTACACAAAGGCCCCCTCTACACAACTGCCCGTCTACACAACCACCCCTTCAACACAACCGCCCCCTCAACACAACCGCCCTGTCCACAACCGCCCATCTACACAACTGCCCCCTGTTCACAACCGCTCCTTTACATAACCACCTCTCTACACAACCACCCCTCTACACAACCACTTCCTCTACACAACTGCCCCTCTATACAACCACCCCTCTATACAACCGCCTCTCTATGCAACCGCCCCTTCCACACGACCACCCCTTCCTACACAGTCGACCCTGTCCACAACCACTCCCTCTACACAACCACCCCCTCTACACAACCACCCCGTGTCCACAACCACCTCCTCTACACAACCACCTGTCTACACAACTCCCCCTGACCACAACGACCCCTCTACATAACTCAGCTCCATAATGCTGAAATGAAGTCTAACTTGAGTACCAGAGCTTCTAACAGAGCAGTGCTTCTAGTTAGCGTCACACCTTCAGGTAATGTTGATGACACGGCTGCAAATGTTGTCTATTCCTTTATCATATGGTTAATAATAAAACGAGTAATGAATGACTAAAGAAATATGTTATGATTAAGTTACTGCACAACTATGAGCACCAACACATATATATTTAGGAGTACACGGTCTGTATGTGCATAAGGAGCAAATATTTGAAGTATTTGAAGATTAACTGTACCACAGTTTGAGAAGCACAGTAGTGTAATAGAGTCCTTTATCATTTCAGCTCCACTGTAGCCGTGGGGAGTGAAGCGTGTTCAAATGGATGATCAGTAGCAAAGTGTGAATAGGCCATTTTATGATAAAAATGACCAGTCCAGGGACTACAGAAAGTGCAGTAGACGTCAGAGGATTGAAACAGAGCACTCGAAGCGTTCAGGAAAGAGATGAACAAAAGTGTAAATGAAGTAAAAGAGAAAAGTAGTAATACATGACACTGAAATTCAAGTGATCTTAAAATAGGAGCTTTAAATAACTAGAATACAAATAAAAGGTTTGCATGATTTCACCCAAAATAGGGATAAAGGGATAGTTTGGGTTTTTTTGACATAAATCTGTGGCATCCCCGTCAGCAGTGTCGTGCATCAACACTGACTTACCTCCCAACAGCGTCCGGTGAGCCGAGTTCTTACCCGGTTTCGGTGCTGATGAACGTGTCCGGCAAGTTGGTTGGGGTCACAAAAATAAAGCGTTTTTCTTCTCAAAACAATATGTGTTCAAAAGAGCGATACATTTGCATCACAGAACGTGAACCATGAAAAAATCAGACCTCGCAATCGCTTGGTACTACTTTCTCTCCGGTCATATCACTTTGCGCTGCCGCCAGGTGACGCCGCACACAAATCCAACTATTTTTTTCAGTAGTTGGGCAGTGTTTACATGCTCAGGTGACCGGGATGCCAGACAGATTCATGTCAAAAATCTCGCCCTATCCCTTTATATAAAAGACGGGTTCATGGTTACATTGGGCTCCATCAAAGCTCACAGCAGCTACAGCTCACAAACTGTATCAGTGTCACTGTGCAGGAATGTTAAAGGCTGACTCTTTTGAGCTTTAAACCATGTTAGAATGTTCCCCAGAGTTGTGTTTTGTTTCATTCACACGTGTGAGTAATCCTTTATTATTAATCTGTCAACATCTCCAAAGCGCAAAATGGTCTGCTCCACCTTGTCACCAAGATGTAGTTTTCAAGTTAACAGCTACCTTTTATCTTCAGTTCAGTAGAGATCAGCAATTCCAGGGCTGAAATTATCCAAATGATTGTAGAGAGCGTGTGTGGAGTATAGAAACACACACTTTTCATATGGTTGATTTTTGTGTGAATGAAACAAAACACAACTCCAGGTATGTTTTTGATGAAAAAAACATTATAACAGAGATCAGAAAATACAAAATAATCAAACATGTCCATGAAACACACTTTTTATAACATTTCTAGTGACTGCTTCATAGATTTCTTATGTAAGAGTAGGGTTAACGCCTTGGTAGAGGACTCTGCTCTCCACCAAACTCTGCAGACGTCGAGGCCTTATACAATTGCATTTTGAAAGATATTCTCCGTGGCAACCAAACCAGCCATGATGCATAGGAGCCCGCGCTTCGACTTCGCAACTAATTTCACATTGCATCAAAACCACAATACGTCACCCACACAATACAAAATCGAAATCTCCCACCTGGTGTTTTTCCTAGCGTGCTCAGTGTGAAGCAGGATGTCCTTAACAAGGCGTGGCATTTAGAAAGAATAATAGTAACCCTCTTGGTGACTCCAGACGCTGTAGCAGAGAAATTGCATTAGATTTTCTGTTTTGGTTTGACGGTTCTCTGTCCTCGCACCAGCTGCACATCACTGTTGAAACGGGTACGCAAGATCATTTTTTACACCGCAAATTCCTGGCTTCTTCCACTATTCCCACGTTATACCATAATTTCAGGTCCTATATTACGCACAGTTTACTCTAATGAACTTTAAGACATGTTATAATGCTGTTGTCGCCTCAGAAGTTGTGTTTTGTTTCATTCACACATGTTTGAGTAATTCTTTAGTTTGTCTACGTCTCCAAAGCTCAAAATGCTCTGTTTTTAGCTCCTTTTATCTTTAGTTCAGTAGAAATGAGCAAATCCAGGGTTGAAATTATCCAAATGATTCTAGTGAAGGTGTATGGAGTAAAAAAAAACACAGTGGAGCTCTTCCTGTATTACCACATGACATCACAAGGTGGAACAGACCAGTTTTCAGCCTAAATATCCAGAGTTTGTGTGTTAAACGTGTGAAGGAAAGAAAACACAGCTCCAGGCATGTTTATGATGAGGAAATAACATTAGAACATACCAGAAAATAGCGTAATATGGCTCCTTTAAACCATATTTGTTGCCTTTTCTATTCCCTGGTATATTCCATATTCCGGTGATATTTGGCTCCAAGCTGCATCCATTTAATGCAACAACACTGAAGCTAAATTTCAGTACCAGAGCGAGTGAATTGTGTTATTCACAGCGATTTGAAAGTTTAATTTTAGGGTGACTCACTGCTCTTTGTTTTTGAATAGAATGCTATTGCCAAGGAGAACATCAAGGTTTTTCTTACCTTTTTTGCCTTCCCTGCAACATGCGAACTGGTTTAAAGCAAAATAAAATAAGTAATAATCGATTTTGTCATTTTAAAGATTGTTCATTTTTGTTTCAAGAGTCCATGTTATAATATTATCTCATCAAAAACAAACCTGGAGTTGTGTTTTGTTTCATTCACACATGTTTAACACACAAATCCTGCATATTTAAGCTGTGTTCTTCTCTCATACAGAAAACGCATTGTTCCAGCTGCTCCACTGTGTTTTTAAACTCCATACACCTTCACTAGAATCATTCTGGATCATTTTAGCCTGGAATTTCCGATTTGAACTGAACTAAAACCTAAAGGTAGGGCCGTTAAAATAAAATAGCATCGCATTTTGAGCTCTGGAGATGTCGACAGACTAATAATAAAGGATCACCCAATCAATCAATCAATCAAACTTTATTTATACAGCAATTTTCATACAAAAATGCAACACAAAGCTCTCAAACATGTGTGAATGAAACAAAACACAACTCCAGGTTTGTTTTTGAGGCGATAACAACCTTATAACATGGCTTAAAGGTCACAAGAGTCTATTCTGAGTAATATATAACTGTAAATCGTTGGTTTATAGTTATCAAAATATAAAATACAGATTAGCTCAGAGGTGCAAATATCACTGGGAGCTTCTGTTGGTGCTGCAGTACAGTATATTTTTCCTGCGGGTCATATTGATAAATGGACACTCAGAAGTTTGACAGAATGTTGTGTCAGTCTTAAGCTGTTTGTTAATGGCGTCTCTCCGTCTCTGTCACGTTTCCAATTTCTTTACTCCAGTTTGTGCCATGTTCCCTCAGTGGGCCCATCTCTACTCCTCCTCACACCCCCTCATTCCCTCCCTCCATCCCTGCACTCTCCGCTCCCCCTCTTTCCCCGCTCTGCATCAATGTTCCGGGCCATACGTTCTGTTTTTCCCCCAGTGGGATTCTCTCCTCCTCCTCTCTTACCCCCCTTCCCTTTCCCTCTCGCATCTCTTTTCCTCTCTCTCTTCACCACTCTCACTCTACGCCCTCTCCCTTCTTTCCACTCACCCCTTTCCTCTGTCTCTCATTTTTTGGTCTCTCTCCCTAACTCTCACTCTCCACTCTTCCCTTTCTCTTTCAACCCCCCCTTTTCTACCCTCACTTTTCTCTCTCCTCTCTCTCTATCTCTCTCCTCTCTCTGTCTCTCTCCTCTTTCTATCTCTCTCCTCTCTCTGTCTCTATCTCTCTCCTCTTTCTATCTCTTTCCTCTCTGTGTCTCTATCTCTCTCCTCTCTTTGTCTCTTTCTCCTCACTCTGTCTGTATTGCTTTCTCTATCTCTCTCCTCTCTCTGTCTCTATCTATCTCTCTGTCTCTCTCTCTCCTCTTTCTATCTCTCTCCTCTCTGTGTCTCTATCTCTCTCCTCTCTCTGTCTCTATCTATCTCTCTGTCTCTCTCCTCTCTCTGTCTCTCTCCTCTCTCTGTCTCTATCTATCTCTCTGTCTCTCTCCTGTCTGTTTCTCTCTCCTCTCTTTCTCTCTCTCTATCTTTGTCTCTCTCCTCTCTTTGTCTTTCTCTCCTCACTCTGTCTGTTTACTCTCTCTATCTCTCTCCTCTCTCTGTCTCTATCTATCTCTCTGTCTCTTTCTCTCTCTCTCTATCTTTGTCTCTCTCTCCTTTCTCTGTGTCTTTCTCTCTGTCTCTCTCCTCCCTATGTCTCTTTCCTCTCGCTATCTCTCTCTCTCCTCTCTCCATCTCTCCCCTCTCCTTTACTCCCCTCTCTCACTCTCCACTCTTCCCTCTCTCTTCCCCACTCCCCTCTCTCTCTGTTTCTCTCTCCTCCCCGGTGGAACTCTCGCTCTCTCTCTCTCCTCCACAGCGGCTCTCTCTCTCTCTCTCTTTCACAATCTGCCCATCTCTCCTCTGCACCACACTGTGTCATTTGTCAAACTCCTGCGAGTGTCTGAGCGGGTGGGAGGAGCAGGAGCCGAGGGTGGGGGGGCGGGAGGGTACGGGTGGATGTGTGGAGGGTGGATACGGGGTGGGGGGGCAGATAGAGATGGATGCCCCGTAACTCTAAGTATTCTGGGACATTTAGTGCGTGTGGCAGCCAGTCTATCAGCGCAGATGAGAGGGGATCACACACAGACACATCCATTCGTTTTTCTGGGGAGACAAATAGAAAAAGCATTACTGCTATTTCAGCTTCCACAGGGAGGGAGATCCGATGACAACTTTTGTAATTTGACGATTTTAATGTGTAGATCCTGGTGGAACTGGGTGGATTTTTTTTTTACGTAAAAAATCTGAGTCAAAACACATCTTTTTTTTTATAGAAACATACATTTAAACGTTTCACTGTGTAACTTTTCTCGTGGCTGTTCTGCTACGTCTGCCAGGAGATAAAGCTCTGGAAAAAAATAAGAGACCACTGCAAAATGATCAGTTTCTGTGTTTCATTTTTGTTTCATTCTATAAAATACTGACAACATTTCTCCCAAATTCCAAATAGAAATATTGCCATTTAGAGCATTTATTTGCAGAAAATGACAAATGGTCAGAATAAAAAAAAGATTAAATGTTTTTGGACCTCAAATAATGCAAAGAAAACAATATCGACTATTCATCATTTCAAAAATAAAACAATATTAATGTTTTAACTGAGGTGGAAATCAATATTTGGCGGAATAGCAAAAAAACTAAATCTAGTCAAGCTAAACTTGGATTAAGAAATTTTTACCATGATTTGAGTAAATTTCACTTGAAAAGTAAAATGATCTACCAGTGCAGTAAGATTTTTGTACTTAAAATATGAAAATACATCTTGCTACACTTAAAAAAAAATAAAAAACAACAACTTTTTGCACTTAAAATAAGAAATAAAATTAAATGTTGCTTAAATTAAAAAAAAACAAAAAAACACTTATTCCACTGGCAGATCATTTTACTTGTCAAGCTGAATCTACTCAAATAAAGTAAAATGTTCTAAATTTAAGTCATTTAAACTTATCTAAATATTGTTTTTTCCTGAACGGTTGTCACATATGTACAGATGCTAAATTCAGAAAAAAATGCAGTGGCTGTATTATTGTTTTGCTTAAACATGTTTCATATCATGGTATCTATCTATCTTGCATTAATTCAAGTGTATTATAGCGAAAAACAAATACTGTGACTTGAAAAACATGCATTTTTACTGCAGAGTCGTCTCTCCGCAGATCTGACCTGCATGTAAATCGATCTGTGGCGCCAACTAATACACACAACTGAAATATATAACTTTTTGTGGTGATAATACTTCCAAAATTTGTAAATACTGTAAACAAAAACACAGTTGGATCGGGGAGGGCATCTGGCACAAAAACATGTAATATAGAAAAGTCAAAAAGGCACATTGCATTTTACTATGTCACATGTGAGGTGCCACAACTGTAAAGATGTCTATTTTCATACAAGACCACACTAAAAACGATATTATTTAGTAAACCAAATGTGTTATTCCGAAAGTCCCCTGCCCAGAAACAGCGTTGAGAGAGAGCGGTGATTTGCATTGCGGAGCTTTCATGTTTCATTTCTTTTCGCCTCGTGCCTCTTTGCTGTAGGTTATAAATTTGGCTGTGGTTCACTTGTTTATCTGCGCTCATTTCTCCTGCTGGGACCGATGAAGAGGAGGAGGAGGAAGAGGAGGAAGAAGAAGAAGAGGAGGAGGAGGAGAAGGAGGAGATATTGCCTTTCAGAGCTGACTAATGCAAAGGAACATTGCTCTGAGCGATGAAGGCCTGGGCTGGATCATTTATACAGAAGTCCTATCAGAGCCATGGAGAGACCGGAGCGTTGAGAATACCCGTTATTCACAGGTTACTGGGTTATTTAGTTTCATTTCAACCTTTTAAACGGAGAACTAGCTAAAGAGGTCCGAAAGGTTTGGCTGCAGTTCAATCATTTGTCGAGCACATTTGCATTTTTTTACTGTTTATCTTTTGTTATAGTTCATAAACATATACACACAGGCCTTTTGTGTTGCAGACGACACAAATGTCATGGTGTGTTTGATTCACCTGCTGTTGATTTCACTGCATTGTCACTGTTGGTTCATCTTGTGCTTAATGTTGGTAAAATAAATGATTTCACATTTGGGTGTCTCTTTTTTGGCCTAAATGTGCAGTAACAGGAAAAATAAGGCAATGGATTTCCTGTTTTTTTCTGAGTAAACGATACTCATCAGGGTTTACAGTGTGGTAAAATTACAGACCGGACGTGACCTTGTTATTCATGTTTCATTTTCCAGTTATATGGTGTGGTATGGTTTTGAGGATGGTTGACAATTCAAAAGATGTAATTATTGTTTGGAATTCTGAAATGCTATGACAAAACGTTCTCATTTTTCATCTTGCTGAAACCCATGAATCGTGACCTCTACAAGGGCAAAAAAGCATATAAAGACATGATGGAGAAAAGAAGGATGAATAGATAGATACAAATGTTTTGTTTTTATGTTCTGAAGTCTTGTTTGTTCATATTTAGAGAAGTAGGTTTGATTGAAGAAAAATATGCCTCTATTGAATTGCTTTTAAATGCAAGTCAAAATACTTTAAAATTCAAGATTCTCCCATTTCTGCATGTTCAGTGACACAGAGGACTTTATGAATACAACAAATGACCAGCTTATTGTCTCAACACATTGTAAATGATTTTCTGCTTCCAGAGCAGCCAATGCCTGAGAAGTTAAAACTTCCAGTTCTCTCTTTCAAAGTTGTGCTGTATTTTGACATTTTTTTTAATCCAAATTACTGTAGTGATCTGACCAAAAGCAAAGCTTTAATATTTGTGTCTGTCAAATATCATATATTTGCATTTTTGTAGTCAACAGTCTTTGTTTTACATGGCCTTAATCTGTGTCCAGTGCTGCTGTTCAGACCTCAGGGACCCGGTGAACGTGTCTTTTGCTCCTCTTTGGTCAGAGGATACATCCTTCCTTCAGCCTGACGCTGTTTAAATCTGGAGTTATTGTTTAGATCCCGTGGCCTCCGTCCGTCTCAGCTCATTTGCTTCTTTAGACCTGATGCCCTGAAGACTCCAGACCTCCAAACCATTAGACCCCTGGATCAAACCTGACGTGATCTCCACTCTCCTGGTCATATGTGCACTCTTCACAGAATGGCTTCATTAATCAGTTTAACCACGACACAGAACCTTAGATAAGTCTTAAAGTTGTACCTCATCTCTGATCTTTAGCCACAAGTCTAGAGGAGTCTACACTCATCTGCATATTTCATATCTAAATGATGTCTGTTTAACTCGGTCAATAAATATTCATAAACCACAGTGTGCATTGGTGTACTGTAATGTTATTTCCTGGTATGGGTCACTGATATGGACAAGAATTATGAACCTTCAGAACAATTTTGAATTAATTATTCATTCATTCATTAACTTAGATTGATTATACTGGATTGATTGGTGCCCCAGAACTCTACTTCTAATCAAATCCAAACACTCATAAAGGCCACGTGAGTCCAGCTTTTATTACCACTGCACAGGTAAAGAAATAACATCTCCATGGAGACAGGCGGGTGACCGGTCGTCCACCAGAAAAGTTACATAGTGCAGCTGTAAATCTTGATCTCAACAATATAACTTCCAACTGGAGATAATTCAAAGGTTGCAAAGTGTAGAATAACACTTTCTTAGGGAGTTTCAGTGATTTGCAAAGCCACCCACACAAAATGCAACTACATTTAAATGTATATTCATATCACAGTAAACATATTGTACAACATTGTGATACTGGTCTTGCTTTAACCCACAGCCATATCTTGCCTTTGTTTTCTTGTGCTAATGTCAGCAGCAGCAGCAGCAGCAGGATTTGGGGGTTAAGGCTGTAGTTGTAGAGGTCAGGAGCTGTTTGTTCTTGTTTGTTATGTATTTGTTACATCTAAAGAACTGGACTTTCTCTGAAGTCTCCAAACCGTGGTCCCACTTCCCTCTGGTGTAAACTGCTGCCTGTCGCACCAGTTCAACTCCACCATCTTTATTTTATCTGCTTCAAGATGCAACTTATTCAACGGACACTTGCCTTTTCTCCATGTGTCTGTAGGATTTTTTGTTTTTTTTTCTGTTGAGGCCTGCATACCGTACAATACCAAATTAGAGCCGGTTTGAGCCAGTTTCCAATTAACCGCTGGGTCCCCTTTAAACGCCGGGTGCAGGAGTATATTTTGATAAATAACCGAGTTATCCGAGTCTAATGTACGAGCTGGAAGACAGAAGTCGTGCTGCAACAACAGGACGCAGGATTGATGCTCACGTCGTCTCTACAGAAAACAAACTTAAAACCACATGGCTCATTTGCATAAACTATAAGCACTGAAAAAAAACCCTCTCTCCTTGTAACTCTGATGCACAAAAACAAAACTTAAAACCGCATAAACACTTTCAAATGTGGAGAAACATCCCGCTCTGTAGACATTTTGTTGCAACATTTCGAATGAACTCGCCTACGTCTGTGTAGAAAGTCGCCTAAATTATCGTCATACTGGTTAAAATAATTTGAGTAGCATATTTTCCCAGTTTTGCAAGATTTTTGTGAGGAAGGAATTAATCGCCTGCTCCAAATTGCCACCTGCTCTCAGATAAACTCCTGGTCTGTTCAGTGATTGAAACAAATAAACTCCCCAGCTTTTATTTGTTTTTTTACGGTATATTGCTTATTCTATAAACTATTATTAAGTCTTGAAATATAAACATTGCTTTCAAAAATCTAGTTACAATACAAAAAGTCATGGAAAATTTCTCAGTATTTGCTCATATTTGGGAAGTTACTGAAAAGTTCACTTTACCTCTTCAAAGACACTTTCTTTAATTGCTGAAATGTATAATGTATTTGTTATAAAAACTATATGTCTCCTGATAGATGCACAGGCAAGAGAACAGAAGAAGGAAGGAGAGTGTTTTCTGGGTGAATACACTCATCGCAATGTTAAAAGTAATTAAATTTGGTGGAGGAGTTGGTCACCTGCCCCATTAATCATCTCTATGGAAATGTTATTGCTTTGCGTATAATGTTCCACAGTAAAGTATATGACTAAGGTATCTCCATGGAGTTAAAATCAGATCTGTGAGGAAAGGACGCTGCTCACAAGAATTCATGTTTTCCAAAGGCATTTACAGGCATATACCCTCCACTCGAAAAGTTATAGAGCAGCTTTTTTATCATCAAATCCATGTCTAACCTTGCTCCTCTTGTACTTTCCCCGTAGATCTCTTCCTTACTCCGTCCAGTCTTGATCCAGTGTGTACTCACAGTTTGATTGACAGATTTAGTACTTGCAGAAGACACTGAGAGCTCGTCTCCTTCACACTGGCATCACTCTATACCTGACTGGTCCTGTGTAATCCCTATGATACTGCTGAAAAGGGGAACTTTAGACTATCACAAGATGGAGTCCTATAGCCTCCGGGCAGTGTACGTTCTTCCGTTGTCCCTGAGGGCTCCTGGTATGTCTCTGAGTGCATAAAAAGAGCCCATTTGGATATACAGAGTCAGCACCATATTATTAGTAATATCGCTAGAAAAATACTGTGAGGATATTAAGGTCAAACAATACCCCACCTGCAATGTCCTTTATATGAGCCGGGAACACAATAACTCACTCTGTACACAGGGACTAATCTTGCAAAAACAGCCTTAGAATACAAACTGCGCCACACTATAGCTCCATTCAACCAAATGTGAACCGCACAACCCGTCCATTCAGGGTACGACTATTATTACTACTAATATCACCATTTTACATAATACTAGTGTTTGACAAGTTTATGACTAAAGTAAAATACTGCACAAGACCACTGTATGTATTTAGGAACACAATTGTCTTTTTGCATATAATATATACAGTATAACAGCATTACCACGTCATTTTGTCCACATTTTATATATTAGTACATACAGAAAACAGCTAATATGTGAAACAAGATATATACAATTATGTAGCAAAGACAAATGGTTAAATGACTCAACTAAATATGTTTTAGATTATATATTCATATAGAAGAGTAGAGACCCTTTGCTTTGTCGACTTTGCTGCAAACCCTTGACCTTCTCTGAATGAGCTTCTTGATGAAGTCTCCTGAAATGGTTTTTACTTCACTGAGTCATGAAATGCCCAAAGTGCAAAGCAGGGATCAAAGCAAACAATGGTGATTATTACAAGATATTCTGGGATTATTTTTGGTTCGCTACATCCTATATGTGTCTATTCATAGTTCTGAAGCCTTCACCGACCATGTAAACCATCATGGAAATGGAAGAAACATAAATGAAAATGGTGAGTAATATTAGTCATCTTGAAGCTTACTTTAATTCTATACATTGTCTTGCATACTATACTTACCATATTTTCCGGACTATAAGCTGCTACTTTTTCCCAGGCTTTCAACCATGCGGCTTTTACTATTCTATTTTCTTCCACCGCTAGGGGCGCTCTAACCGGAATTTCAAAAACAAGATAGACGGAAAATTAATGCAAAGAAGAATACGCTACTTTTTATTTAACAGATATAACACACACAACAAATGACTAACTGGTAATTATTTTCAAATCCTCACCGCTTCATCATGAAAACTGTGTGCAGACCTGTACCGTGCTGCTGCACGTAAGCTTGGCATCAAAGTGACTTGTGGTTTCACTGCACAGGAGAAATTAAGGTAATCAATTAGTGGTTCTTTTCTGTTTTTGACCTCTTTTTAATCAGCACAGTTGCTGCCGTGTTAAAAGGCACTGTTCAGAAAGAATCTGTTCAGGTACATAAATGTACATTTACAGTACAAAATTGCTCTGTATATGCAGTAAATATCTCATTTTTCAACATGGATTTCAGCGGCTTATAGCCCGGTTGCGGCTTGTATATACTTTTTTTTTTTTATTATTATTAAAAATAGAGTGGATGTGGCTTATATACAGGTGCGCTCTATAGTCCGGAAAATACGGTACATACACTATACTATATACGTATAAGTAGCTCTGTTCATTACCTATAGATATTAAATAATAAATTAACGACTTGGTTTGACTTTGCAACAGTAAAATCCTCAGCACATTTTCTTATAAAAGTTCCTTCTCAAAAGAACATTACATTTGCACTCACACCTATAACTTTATGAAGGCTGTAAGTCTGTCCCATACTAAGTGTGTAATTACTCCCCCCTGTGGATAACCTTGACGATTCTCAGACTAGGAAGACAAAAACACCGTCTTATGTTTTTCTAGACGGGGGGAACAGGTGAAATAGTGGGTTCATGGAAAGTTAATAAGCATCTCTGTTTATTTAAAGGTCATATATTACACAAAGTTGAATCTTGTGAGGTTTAAGCCGTATTATAATGTTGTCACTTCCTCAAAAGCACTCCTGGAGTTGTGTTTTGTTTCATTCTCACATGTTTGAGAAATATATTATTATTAGTACAACTACATCTCCAAAGCTCAAAATGCTCTCTACCACCTTGTGATGTCATGTCAAATTCACAGCTACATTTTATCTTTAGCTCAGTAGAGATTGGTAGTCTCAGGGCTGAAGTCATCCAAATGATTCTAGTGATGGTGTGTGGAGTTTAAATACACAGTGGAGCACTTCCTGTATCACCACATGACATCACAAAGTGGAACAGAGTGTTTTCTGTTTGAGAGAACTAGACTTAAATTATAAGATTTCTGTGTTGAAACAAAACACAACTCCAGGTATGTTTTTAATGAGAAAACAGCGTAAACAGTGTAATATGGGCTCTTTAATGGTGCACTGTGTAACTAAGGCTCTGCCACCCATTGTCTCCATGGAGCTGTTATAGCTTTGTTTTGAATGTTTCACAGTATGACATTAAATCTATCTATGAGACCAGGTTCGTTTCAGGCCAGTTCTGTGGAGAGACATGCCGCTTATAGCAAAAATACATGTTCCTCCAAGGTATTTTCTTAGTACAAAATAAATCAATATCTTCTCATTTACCATTTCTGCCCTTGCTACATCCACTGAGTCGATGTCATGCTTTCTAATATACCGTCCTCTTTTGGCGTTACACAGCAAAACGGGGCAGCCTCCATAACTTAACTCCGCAGTCCCCCGTAAAGGTTGCATCATAATTCATAATCCGGCAGCTCTTCTGTTGCGATAGTTCTTCCTTAGTCCCATAAAAGCAGGTGTGTGTGACTCAAAACAGGAAACAGGTGGCTCATTGTTGCGGCGACAGGCTGAAAACGTGCGCTTGATGACTTTATTTGTGTCTCCAGTGTTCGTCTTGTTCCAATAAAACATACTGTTATTTCAATATCCATGTGCTCCAACCCAAGACAGTTTTGGGCGATGGTTTCCTAAATTGGCAGTCAACTCCCTTTTGGCGTTTTCCTTCGCTATCGCCCAGCATGCATCTGTTTTGCGCGCCGGTTCCTCGTTAGACCGGTGAATGCGGATTTGTCTGTGTACATAAAGTTTGAGTGACTCCCATGGGTGCGACTGCATGGTCCTAAACACAAGGACAGGCTAATTAACACTTTGAATGAGCGAAATGGGGCGACCAAATCCCACATGTGGACAACAGTGGTGCTGTCTGAGAAGGCCAAGAGGGAAAAAGGGGGACAGTTTGCCATTGGTTATTGTTATGCAGGATTATCCCCAACCTGGCAACGTGCAGCTGTGCCAGGTGGTCCTGTCAAAACAGCAGAAGAAGATGAGCTGGAGTGGTGCATGCTGGGCCAGCACTGGAGGACAGGCGAGGTGAGGAGTAAGCGTGTGAGGCGGAGAGACAGATGTGTGTAGGTCAACAGTGACGCGAAGTGGAGATATATGGACATGATTAAAGATTACATCAGGGTATGGACTAAGGGGACATTTCTGGTATTTCGCTCATGATAAACAGGTTGGTGTAATTCCTCAGTCTTCATGGCGTTTTCCGTGGTAACAAAGGTCTCAAAGGTCCTATTTTAAACAAAACGGACTCCTGTGAGCTTTTAGTCGTGTTAAAAATGCTGTTACCCCTTCAAAAACACGCCTGGAGTTGTGTTTTGTTTTAGCCTGTCTACATCTCCTTACCTTTAGTTCAGTAGAGATGGACAGTTCTAGTGCTGAAATGCTCCAAATGACTCTAATGAAGGTGTATGCACATTAAAAACACAGTGTATTACCACATGACATCATAGGGTGAAACACTGTTTTCTGTCTGAGAGCCTAAATATGAAGGACTTGTGTGGTAATCACATAGAAATGAAACACAACAAGTATGTTTTTGAAGTAGAAACAACATTATAACATAGATCAGAACATAGTGTAACATGGGCCCTTTAAGCATCTTGCCTAAGAGGGTTTAGGACTGAAACATGTAAATAATAATAATAAAAAAAAACATTATTATTATTAAAGTGTACTGTATAACTTTTCTGGTGCAGGGTCCATGCTTAGGAATATTCCAGTAGGTAGAGGAACCTTCACCAGAAAAGTTACATCAGAGTTTGCCTTTAAATTACAAACTTTTAGCAGTCATTTTTTTGTTGGAGGTAGCTCCATATTGTTGGATTTGGAAGGAGATACGCTGAATTGTTTTTAAAATCAAATGACTTTTTAGTTGTAATTGTATGTAATTGAAATATGTTCATGCAAATGCTCAAATGTTAGAGCTTCAAATTGGAAAACAACATTCAGAAGTCACAGTACCTTCTCTTGAATACACTTTGGTGACATAATATTATCTCTGCTTGTACTTGGATTTATTTATTATCAATCCACAAGACCCAATGGCAAAATAGGACACTAAACTAACACAGTGTATTATTCAAGTCCAAGCACTGAAGGACACGGTGATGTCTTAAGAGTTGTGTTTTGTTTTATTCATACATGTTCAGTTTGCAAACTCTCTTCTGCATAATACAGGAGCTTTAAACATTCTGCTGATCTAAAAATACACTGTAACCTGTAATCGCTGGGGTCAAAGTCATGTTTTGGATGAGCTGAGCTGTGGGACTGGTCAGTGGACTGTGCTGTGCTCAGAACGGACACAGAGGAGAGATCCTATAGAGTCTAATATGACCCAGACCAAGGGCACGGCCAGCAGCAGCCTTGACTCACAGAATAATGTCCCGCACTGAAATTGGATTCTGCCACTGTTTTAAAATAGGGCCTACAGTGTATTTGAGACAACAGTGACACCTCAGCAGCCGGTTCAGTGCTTTAGGTGGAGTTGTGCTTTAATTTAAGTCATGCACAGGAGGTTTTATTATGAAATCTTGAGCAGGAAATGGGATGGACAAAATAACCACTGTCTTCTGACTCCTTGTAGCTGATTTATGAAACTTATGTGTAATATTTATCACTTCTACTTCTGCTATTTTTACTTGAATATAAAACAGCAGGAGCACCAGTGGTTCAGTGGTTCGAGCGCTCACCTACAAATCCCAAGGTTGACTGTTAAGTCCCAACTCTGACATTGGGAAAGACACGTCACGCACTTTGCTAATACAGAAATGTGGCGTGTGAGTGATTTGTTGGAACAGATTAAGCATGACAGGAGCTGTAACTAGGTACAGTTACTCATATAAAGCTCTTTAAAGTGGCACTATGTAACTAATCGCCACCTGTTTTTTCTCTATAGAGATGTTACTGCTTTGCTTCTACAGTATGGCATAACTTATGTATCTCCATGGAAACAAGCAATGAAAATGCATGTTTTTATTGCTATTTAATCAACTACAAATACAAAATGGATTTAATTACTGGTTTAATGCAATACTGAAGAAAAAGTTACGTAGTGCACCTTTAAGTATTTTGAAGAAATGTGTTTTCTTAGTGGAAATAAAACGGGAACACTGGTCACGTTTATATGATGTATTTTAAATACAAATTATCCTGAATTAAATAGTTTGGAATTAAGGTTCAAGGTTCTTTATTTGTCATTCAAGCATGCAAAAAGAAACACATGACTGAACAAAATGTGTAAAATATTCTCCCTCGAGTTTACACGGAAATAATAATTCCAAATTGAGGTTTACATGTTAAATCACCTTTATTTAATTCCGCTCAAAGTCTGGGGGTCGGGAAAGGTTCTGATTGGACAGGGGGCGCACAAACGTATTTACATCTATCGGAAGAAAACACACACTTCAGCTACCAGCTTTTCTGTCATCTCGGTTTGTCGTTACGCCACAGACACAAACATGATCGAAACTTTTTTCGCAGTCATTCCGATGATAATGAAGCAGCAGCTGGAGAATTCTCTCCTCACGCTTTACGTCTGTGAGCTGAGGAGCAGAAGGGAAGAGTGTCGGAGAAGGAGGACAAACTGTGTCAGAGGCTGCGGCATCTCAGCCCACTCCCACATCCCGCTCACAAATCCAAAGAGCAGTGGAGGAAAGTCTGAAATGATGACTGGTGGAGCTGGATCGTCCGGATCATATCAGGAGGGCGACCCAGTGAGCACGCCCTGAATGACCGGAATTATTTTTAAGAAGAATAAATATTTACATGATCGAGGAATAAATTAATTTGGCTTTAAAATCGGAATAAACCACCCACTTACTAATCATTTTCAATAGGTTTACATGGTCTTTTTAAAGCGGAATTATTTTTTATTCAGAATTAAAGCTCTGGTTTAAATCTTCTTTCATAAATAATGTGAACATAAGGGCTATTAAGGACACAGAGCCCTGCAGCCTGATTGCTGTAAAGTAGACGTTATTACAGTCTGGAGTCTGTGATGTGATGTTGACAGTGGAATCTCAGTCTCGATTTACCCCACGCTTCACTGTTCCCACGCGGGACCCAAAACGGCGATAAGCTGTCAGAAGATGGGCCCGTCATCCCGGCTGTGGGGTCAAAGGTCACGCTGGAGATACACAATATGGAGGATGTACAGTGCGGATTGTGGGCGTTGGGTCGACACACTCACTCCTAACTGCCCACAAAAGCACTCTGAGCCGGGCTTTTTCATCAGGAGGGCCCAGAGGAGGTATGCAGATCAGTGAGAGAGGAGAGGAAGGAGAGGAGGAGGAGGGGGTGAGCCGTCTGAGTGGTCACTATCAACACAACAAGACAATGCTCAGGCTACAGGAGCACGGAGTCTGCCAGAATTGATCTATTTTCTTTATTTACTTCCGATATTGTGTGGGTCTCTTGGCACAAATGCGAAATAGAAATTAAAATGAACAAACGAACGGTATGTCATGAGTCTTGGAAATATAGTAATTAAAAACATTTGGTAAAAAGAACACAACTAGAACACAACAATAAAGTAGTAGTAGTATAAAGAAGAGGACTGAGGGAGTGTCAAATGAAGCTCACTAGGCTGCAGGTATGGGATCGAATTTGGGGCAAAGCTCCAAATTAGTAATAATTATTTATTCATGGCCAAAACAGTGCAATAAAAACACCAGCATCACGTAGAGCTGGTTAATACGAACATTTTAAGACCAAAATGATGAGGCTCACAGAGACAGACATTTTATCAAACAATAGATTATTATCACAACGGGAGGAAGCGCTTTTCGATAGCAAAATACGTGAGGAAAAGTGTCTTATATTTTTCACCAGCTTCACAAATTTGCCCCATCACTAAATCTTCATCCAACAAGGTCGACAAAGAACTTATTGTGTCCATGAAGAATTTATCCACAACTATCAAGGTAAGAAAGACGAAAACTTAAAGGAGAACAACGACGAGCATTAGTGAACTCCTGAGCAAAACTAACATTATAGTCATAAATAAAACATAAATAACTTGTTCACTCAGGCTGATTCTGATTAAAAATTGATTTTGTGATGTAGATATATTAGCACAGACTGAGAGATTTGTGCATCTTAAATGCTCTAGATGTTCACAGATTAAATATCTACCATTTAAACTGCACAAATCTCTTTGTCTATGCTAATATCAACAGCGCAAAATCAATTTTTAATAGTAGAATCAGTCTGCCTGAAAAAGTCATTTATGTTTTATTCATGACCATAACATTAGTTTTGCTCAGGAGTAGTTCACTAATGCTCATCGAAAACAGTCTTTAAGTTTTCGTCTTTCTTACCTTGATAGCTGCGGATAAATTCCTCATGCACAGAACACGTTCTTTGTCGACGTTGTTGGATGAAGATTTGGTGATGGTTCAGATTTATGAAGCTGGTGAAGAATATACAACACTTTTCCGGAGGTATTTTGCCATAGAAAAGCAATGACCAGAAGTTGCGCGACTCAATATCGTGGCACTTCCTGCTGTTGTGATAGATGGAGCCAGAATCAATGGAGCCAAAAGCGCCCCCATGAACACACGGTTGGTGCGTTAGCTATGTCCATTGAGAGTCTATGGTCATACATTTTTTTGATTATTTACTTTCAGTTGTAATTTTTTTCCACAAATAATGGGTCACGCTCTGAACTTATTCCACCCAGGTTCAGAGCCACTATAAAACACTATTCAGTTTATTTAGATGCTGTGTGACAGTTACACAGTGGGCCTGGGCTTGTATTGTTTTATTATGCGGTCCTCATTATTACTGCGCCATTGTAATTTTTTTCCACATATTTCATCAGTCTCTGTGACTTCAGGCTACAGCCACAGCCGTAGCAAAATGAATTCTTTAAATAACAAAATGATCTTTTCATTATAATAGAGGGGCATTATTCCGACTAAAATGTTCAGGAAATGGCAAAACAAAGCAGGGAGGCGAAGTCTGGGAAACTAAACATCTGGCTCTTGTTTCTTTTGCAACTTCTGCCAAACTTTCCTCCAAGTAACTTTTGCAGGATGTACTTGAGTTGCAGCAGTAGTTTCTGAAAGTCGGATTAAGAAAGACAGAAAAAAACTCATATTGAAATGTGAATACGCGGAAACACAAAGGCGCTCAATGGCAATTAGAAGAGACTGGCTGCACAGCTGACAGTTGGAGAGATGAGTTCTGTGCATTTTCTTCTCAGACAAAGGACAGAGATGAAGAGAGACAAGAGAGTACATCTGCAGTGGGGCCCAATGAGCGCCTCCTCATCACACACTCTCTCTCTAGTCACTTTTGACAATGTTGTAAGGCTGAAGAATAAAGGACATTTTGACACTGCTCATACACAAGATGGGCAAAGTTTTTGGCCGGAATTGTAATATTTTATGTTTGTGTGGCACGAGTGGGGCTGACCTTAATTGCTCAGTCCTCAATTAATTAAAAATAAACCAACAATGCCACTGAGCATAAGTTTTGTTTGACGTTCACATGTTCTTAAAGGTTTAGGTCATGTTATAATGTTGTTACCTCCTCAAACACCTACCTGCAGTTGGGTTTTGTTTCATTCACACATGTTTGAGTAACAACTTATTATTAGTCTGTTTATATCCCAAAGCTCAAAATGCTCTGTTCCACCTCGTGATGTTATGAAGCTGCAGGTTTCATGTTAACAGCTCCTTTTGCCTTTTGTTCAGTAGAGATGAGCAATTCCAGGGCTGAAAACATCCATGATTCTAGTGAAAGTGTAAGGACTTAATAAACACAGAGAAGCACTTCTTCTATTCACTTCTTCTAGACATCAAAGTAGAACAGAGTATTTTCTGTTTGAGAGACTAACATAGCCTAAAAATGGGTTTAAGTTAAACGTGTGAATAAAGCAAAACACAACTCCAGGGGTGTTTGTGAAGAGGAAACAGCATTTTAACGTAGATCAGAAAATGGCATGTTATGGGCTCATTAAGCTCATCTCACACTCCACTTTCCTTGTGGCACAATAGTTCAGTCTGTTCCAATCTTTAAAAAAACATGTTACACAGAAAATGGCTTACTTCACCCTCATGTGAACCTTCAAATCTTTTCTCTGAAATCTGGAGACTCAGTTTATGATGTAACTGTGTTACGAGTGCTAAGAGTGTATTAAATTGATCATGAAAATCATTTTAATCTTGCATCAAAACACAAAATACTACATTCAGTTTTTGTTATGCTTTTGTTTTATTCATGCTCAGAATGAAGTTATGAAGACAGGTGATGAAGACAGACTTAGTGGCAGAAGAACCTCCTGTACCACTTCCTCCTTTTCCTGTCCAGCTCCTGCTCCAGTGCACTGTTTTTTGGACGCTTTCAAGAGTTAGGAAAGTGTGGACCACCTGTTCAGATGGTCCACAGGGCTGGTCAGGACTGGTGGATGCTAAGCCTAGCTCCTCCATCAAGTTGAATTCCCCGGTGTAGAGGAATTCGTCGTCTTTGGTAGTTGCCATGGATACACAATATTAAATGTCTATATTACAATGGCTGTGTCCGAATGTCCACCCCCCTAACCCCTCAAACACTACATAGGCCAACGCTGTCTCAGATATAACTAGATTTCTGTAATAAATAATGATCAAATGATGCGATGCAGAGCAGTTCCATTAGTAGTTTCATTGTGTTGTGATAGAGCTCTGAAGGGGGAGTGACTTAACACAGGGAGCAAAGGGACGGGAGCCTCAGAGCGATAATGACATTTGCACATAAAAATGTTCTGCAAAGAAATGTATAATTAAATTGACTTTAAAGATTAGGAAAAAGACAGGACTGGCCTCCTTCTCATCGCCTGGCAGTCTTTTCAATACAAAATTGAATCAAAATAGATTTTCTGTAAAGCACTTTGAATTACTTTGTGTACGAATTGTGCTATACAAATAAATTTGCCTTGCCTAGATTTTTTCTTACAATCTCAGAAATTAAACCCCCTGGAGAGTCAAACTAAGCCCTGACGAAGACCAGTCATGGTCAAAACATGTTCGCTTTGGCCATCTAAATAAAGGCCTTTTAACTATACTTTTCCTCATGTGATTTTTAGTCTTTTTTTTTTGGTGTGCCTGGATTTTGTTTGCCCCTTTTTTCCAAGACTGCCCTCTACCTGCTCTCACTGGTTGGGGCGCCTTTATCAAACAGCCGCATTCTTGTTTTTTCACCCCTGGAGGGCCAAGTTTGTCCGGTGGGCCTCACTTCGAGCACCTTTGGACATCTGTATAGGCTGAAGGCATCTTGTTTTATTATTATTATTATTATTTTTTACTGCATTTAAGGAGAAAATAAAAACATTTAGGGGCAGTTTACTATGATCGTAACGTTGAAAGAACCAGTGTTTTAATTCAGAGCTCATTATTATTCTTTCTTTCAACCACTTTTTCATGTTATTTCATCAATTTTTTTTCACAATAGCCTTAAAAACATTGTGCACAGTTTTATTCCCCACCTCCTCCATTGTGCGCTAATGAATACTCTGAAGCGCCCTTATGCTTTCCCCTCTGATTCCTCTCAAATTATTTCTTCACAACCTCATCGCCGGCTGACAAACTGTGAACAGACTGCTGCTGTCTTTGTCTCTCTCCAGTCCCCCTAACCCTCGCTCTACACCTCCGCCATTTTTGTCACCACGCTGCTCCCTCTCACAGGGAACAATGTGCCAGTCGGAGGAGGGGGCTGTGCTGGTGTCTTTATGGGACTAATGAGCACTGATCTGGAGACATGGGGCGCTCCTGCTGCTGGAGGAGAGCTCCTCTCTGTGCTCCAGATTCGACTCAGAGGCACAGGTGGGCAGAGTAGCCACGAAGTGCATTATAACTGTAAGTACGAGTAACATTACTACAGAATACTACAGAATACTCAAGGTAAGGTAAGGCAAAGTATTGGTCCAAGAAATAAGAGTTAACGAGAATTTGAGAAAACTACGACTGGGTAAACTACTGAGTATTTGCCAGGAAATAGCATCTGAGTTCTAATTTGAAATCACAATGTTAAAAAATAATGCACAAAATCTGGTATTTTCAAAGACAAAAATGAGAAAATCTACCTTATATCTGAAGGAGTGCAAGAAACACAAATGTTTAAATGATCTCATGTTGTCAATATAAAGCTTCTGTCACTTGTAGACTTGCTCAAAGTGGGAATTGTACTGTTACTTCTACAAAAAATTGCTCAAGAGTACAAGTACGCTGCAAGAAGAGTACTGCAACTGAGTACTATCCCTTCTGTGTTTAGGAGCTGTGTTTAGGAGAAGAAACATCTACTGAGGGAGAGATCACAGACTGGTTGACAAAGGTATAATAGTAGAAGTTTAGTAACATCAGCTTTGACATAAATATGAGCACCATAACTCAACCGCTAACTCCTATAGCAGGCATGTCCAAACTATGGCCTGGGGCCAAATGTGGCCCTAAGACCAATTGTTTTTGGCCCTCAGGCTTCCAGGTGAATTGGCCCATATTACCACAAGTAGTACTTTTTACTGCATGTTTTTGAAATCTACCTTGATCAAGCAAATGTAGTGTGTCCTTCTGAGGGTCTAAGCCTGAACAAAGGTCTGGAGGGTCATTCAAACCTGTTATAAATGCACAGATTTGAATTACTCACTGTTTTGATCATCAGTCTATGACCCCGATCGGCCCTCATGCTGCTCTGTGTTTTAATATGTGGCCCTAGATGAAAAAAGTTTGGGCACCCTGTCCTATAGGCTTCTCCTGTATGGAAATCTCAGGGGGACTTTTCAGGTTAAATAAAGAATATATTAATAAAGATATAAGACAGTGAAAAATCTGTATGTAATGACGGTGTGAATACTAATTAAAAAGTAAAGCACATTATATGATGAGGATATATACATCGATGAATCAATCCAGACCCGTTGTGCCAAAATAACTCTTCCGAACTGTAGAGATGATACAAAAACATTTCATTGTTCCTTTGTTTGTTTCTTTGGAGTTTGAGCTGAACATTTTGACCAAAAGTAAATCTCTGGAAAACCGGGCCCTTGTTTACTTCAGTTTGAATCCCACAGAGTTTATGTGGATTTGGAGCAGGCCCAGTTACAAACCCAGAGCTGGAACTGGAGCAGACACTGTCCACTGTGCAACACGAGAGCAGATTTAGACAAACATGGAGACAGTATCCACACCACATCGGCCTGTCACCATAACAAATGTTGTGTGATATTGCTCAAGTAAATATAGACGATAAAGAATAACATTGAAACTAATTTATGCCACTGACACAATAACCCGAGAGCAGATTTAAACCACAAAAACCTACGATATTATTAAAAATCATGAGCTGTAATAAATAAACAGCAGAATGAAACACTTCAGGAATTAGTTTGTATCTTTAATGAGTCACAGAAGTCATTAAGTCCAAAACACGGCCAAAAAAATAACAAAAACTGTTCCAGTGGTGCAAAGAAAAGATAAATATTCTATGTTCCAGCTTTTATATACTGAACATTAAGTTGATAAAGTCTTTATTGTGACAGGCCAACACAGGGAAGGCTTTTGTCTGAATGTAGATATTCAATCAGTCAATTAAACTTTATTTATAGAGTGCTTTTCATGAAAAAATGCAACACAAAGCACGATGTTATGATATACTGAGGATATTTTATGATTATATTATGGAGAATTGCAATAAGAATCCTCTTAAATGTCATAGCTGATGCTCAAAACTACAAATGTAAAAACAAACGTAAAAGATCACCATAACTAGGCTCTTATAGTAACAAAGCCACACTCAAGTCTTTACAAATTAAATCTGACTTAAATTGAATAACGTCATATAAAATACACAGATTTATAGCTTTTTTGACAGGCAAACTCTCTTTCCAGTTTGGGGAAATATTCATTCACGCCTCAGTGATTGAAGTGACTAAACTGCAGCTTCAACCCAAACCCACCGTCCATCACAGTACAGGTTAAGTTTATGTACAGGTGAGGGGTGTAAAATGACTTGCACAAAGGCACAACAAGGTAAGGTAAGGTAACTTTATTTATATAGTGCTTTTTACAGACACATGTCCCCAAAGATGCTTTACAGAACATTATTAACAGAGCATTCTTCATTCACTCCAGACCCGGTGGTGGTGAGATACTGTATAAAACGGTGACAACAGCAAACAACTGGTGGTTTTCAGGTTGAATTTGTGTGTGTGTGTTTTTCCCCTCAGTTGATTACAATGCAGTTTGCCATGTAATATCTATCTATTAATGCAAGGAACGTCTTTTGTCTGTTCCATGTGTAACTCTCGAACCCTTATCGTCCATCATTTTGACAGACGGACATTTATCTATCATTTTAAAATGTTAATGATAATATAGGCCTATATGATAATGATAAGACATATTTAATAACTTGTGTTTTCACTGATGCATTGTCATTTTTAATAATTAATTCACTCCCCCTGGCTGATCAACTCTATCAGTTATTGTTGCTTGTCCTTCCTACACAGTATCTCCAATGTGACAGACGCACAGAACAGACTCACCAGCCTCATCACATCCTGTCACAGAAAGAACACTCATAATCCACTGAGTCGTGTTCTTTAGTCCAACCAAAACTGAACCACATCAACGCATAAGGAAAGAGCGGCTTTTTTCACTGCTTACTGTTTATGCAAATGAGCCATGTGGTTCTAAGTTTTGCTTCTGTAAGACGTAAACAAATGTGCTAAAGCTGCATTAAACACATTCTAATGTCACACGGGCTGATGTGGCTCTATAGTGATTATGGTTTATATGTTGTAAAGTTGAGTTTATGCAGATTAGTAATAGTAATAATAATTATGATAATTTTAATATTAAAATGTTAATGATTAATCAAAAATTGATTGCTAATTCTCCCGACGATCGATTAAGAAAATTTAATCGAATGCCCATCCCTAGTGTGAGAGTTTATCACTCTCAGTGTAATCTGTCAAAATGACGGTCTTCAGATTTTCCCATCAACATTAAAAAAAGTCTGTCAATGAAGGAGAATATTCGGTTAATGCGACCTCTGGGTGTGGGTGTGTGCAGTGCCAAGTTTGATGTTGCAAGGGCAAAAAATCCCAAAGATATTTTGAAATAAGCCATAAAGAAGCTCCTCCCCTCCGAAACATGTTGTCACTACGGGCTGGGCACAGGCAGGAGCCGTGGGTTGGAAAGGACTGTACAAACGCTGAACCTACCCACGTCTATTATTGAGTAAACCCAAGAACACATGTCGACAGAGTTCTTTTTACCTGCACCCAACTGTATTAAATATATAATGACAAAAAGAAAGTATGTATGTCATCTTAAACCCAGTCATTTTTATGCAGGGTATAGGTGATTGCCAATGAGGTAAAGATGAAAATATTGGAAAAACGAGAGAAAACGTCTTATTTTTTTGCATTAAATTGAGCCAAAATCATGTAGAAATGTGTTTTAAGAATTATTTTTTTTCACTGAATGTTGTCACCACATGTGTTCTTTGACTCTGGAAAGCATTTATTGACAGCTTACCCAACCCACTGAGGAGTTAAGGAAATGTTTCATTTTTCAATATTTTCTATCAAAAAATGAAGGGTATACACTAAAATGGACACTTTTTTTCATGATATATCTGGTAGAGCAGACCCTCCAATTATTGGTCCTTAGGGTCAGCGTTAACCAAAAAAACACAAATAAAAAGTATGACAGACCATGTCAGGTTCAACACAGTTTTGAGACTTTGGCTGTGACAAAGTGGGGAACGCACCACTATATAGTCTATGTTGAAGGTGCATTGTGTAACTTTTCTGATGAGGGTCTGTCAAATACTCTTCTCCATGTTATTGCTTTGTCTGGAATGTTGCACAGTTTATGATTAAACCTTTCTGTCTACATGGAGACCAAACCAGACCAAGTTACAGGTCAGATCTGTGGAGCGGTGACCCCTCTCACTGTCAGTATGCCTGTTTTTCTCTGAGCTATAAAACCACCTGTGATTGAATAAATATAAGGTAGAGCTGTTGTGTAATGTCATACTGTGGAACATTCCAAGCAGAGCAATGACATATCCATAGAAACAACCAGGACATTTACGCAATACACCTTTAAATCACATTACACTCTCTGAAACTTCTATTAGAGCAGGTACATTTGAAAAACATAATTATGCTTCTCCTTCATCTTTGCGTTATCATTTGTTTTGACACCAAATGGGCCTCTCCCTCTGCTGCTGCATGTCCCCTGGTTTCATCATTCGCTTCAATCTGCTCCCACAAGAAAACACAGAGTAAACAACACGATACCATCTCCAAAACTAGTGTCACTACAATATCTTTCATTCTTCAGCACACCCCCACCTGCGTGAGAGAGCCCCAACGCCGGGCAATGTGTTTCACTGACAGTTCTGGACAGGAAGAGGAGCTTTATGTCCACACACCCAGCGATGTGAGGCAAAAAGGCGAAAATTTATCTCAATCCAGCCAAAGAGGAGATGTCAGAGGGGAACCAAAGCAAAACAAAATGCTGTGAGGATAAAACGCGCACCGAGCAGGAGGAAGAAAGGCAATAAAATGGTAAGAGAAGAGAGAGAGAGTTCTTAGTAGTGTTTGGTACCTCAGGGCTAAAGGCGGTCTGTTCCCCTGGTGGCAGAAAACAGCAGAGGAGTTAAGCTTTTGGGGGAATGTGGAAGGCTTAAAATAGAACCACAAGAACGATTAAGGCGTTTCTGAATCTGGGTTTTGAAGACTTTGAAGACATTTTGTGGAAAAAAAAGTGCTGAGATTTTCAGAATTTTGACTGACTTTAGTTCTTTCTTCCTAAATACACTCACTTGTCCTGTGCCAGGCGTACACTGTGTAATATTTCTGATCGTTTCACTCAGTCCCAGCTCAAACCAAATCGCAGGGTTTAAAAGTTCACACTTCACAATTCATCAATCAAACTTTATTTACAGGGCGCTTTTCATACAAAAAATGCAACACAAAGCGCTTTATAGTGATTTAAAAAAAGAACAATCCCACATTTCCACCCTCCTACAAAGCTAAACTAAGATAAGATAAACAGGTGAACTAGAGATTACAATCTGTGACAATCGCTAAACTAAATAAGTGAGTCTTAAAAAATAAAATTGTGAAATGAGTGCGTAGTTAAGGATAACTCCAATGTGAGTCAGTATAGTCACATTTTCTTGGTGTTTTGGTCATTATTAAGCACCTTTTCTGTATTTTACCTAATCTAATGACAATGTATGGCCTCTCTTTACTGTTGGCAGGGATCAGATTGGTCAAAAATAGGGACACCTGGGACAGTTCTTGTATAAAACTGGGACAAATCACTGGTTTTGGATCAATCTGCTGGGACAGGGGACACAGGGCTCAAAACTGGGACTGTCCCGGTTAAATAGGGGCTTCTGGTCACCCTGATTTTAAGACATTTTAATGATGAAACTCACTGCAGCAGTTACAGAAAGAGCGGTGACAATTTTTCAATGTAAATTCATCAGGAATTAGAGTCAATGGAGCCATAAGCGCGTCTATGATCTTGCCTCACTGACTAAAATCTCAAAAATGTCGTCCCTAATAATCTACTCATTACTCTTATCCTTATGTAACGTTTCTGATGGGGGATCTGCAATTTGTTTGTCTCCATGGTTGTTATCACTCTGCCCTTGAAATGTGCTTCACTATGGCATTAAGCTGATATATCTCCATGGTGACAAGCATTTGAGACCACTCTGCCAAGCGTGACGAGGCAAGCGATTAATCAGCGACAACTGAACAACCGTAATTTTTTAAAGGTAATTTTCACGCTTTATGTGGAACGTTCAAGGCAAAGCAGTGACATATCCATGGAGACGAGCATCAGAAAAGTTAGAAGTAAAAAATATGACATCTAAACTTCTCCAGCTCTACCTCTGTCTATCAGGCGCCCCACGACACAGACACATGAGTTTGTGAGAGAAGACCTCAGCTCAGTGTGACCTTCAGCGACTGGAGCTGTCACCGGCTGCAAGTGTGTCTGGTCTGATCCCTCTGCTCACACACACACACACATGCACACACTTACAAACACACACAAGTACACGCACACATCTGCACACACACACGTACACACAAACGCACACACACATACAAACACACACACATGTACACACACAAATACAAATATGTACATACACACAGACGTATGTACATACAAATGTACACACAGCTACAAACACACACATGTTGAGTGAGGTCCTCTTGATGTGAGTGTGTGTACGTGTGTGTGGGTGTAAGTGTGTATGTGTGTGTGTACATATTTCAGCTCCACTATGTGATAAACATCCATCTGCACACAGACTCTCGCTCTATTAGCATCACATCTGCTTTGTCTGATCAACACATTATGACTTTGGCTCAGGCAGAGGTGAAGAGGAGACAGGTGAAGAGGAGACAGGTGAAGAGGAGACAGGTGAAGAGGAGACAGGTGCAGAGGATGCAGGTGCAGAGGATGCAGGTGCAGAGGATGCAGGTCAAGAGGAGACAGGTGCAGAGGGGCTGAGGCAGAGCTGTGTGCCAGATTGAAGGGAGCATCAGTGTTCCTCACTTGATGCACAAAATTGAAATGGATAGAAATGCTACCACAAATAATAAATATATTTTTGAACATTTTTGATCAAGACAATAACATCTCCAGTGCTCTGTGTTTACTGAGACGGTGAGAGGCTCCTCATTAGGACAGGAGCTTAAGCTGTTAGGCGCTGGGTAAAAGTTCTCCTGAGTAAAGTCGGTGCTGTGGAGCATCATTGCTCAAACCACAGGTGTTTCTTTAATATCTTCTTGTACGTGATGAGAAATCGAGTGGGTGTGAGCCTCTCTGCCGCAGGGTACTTTCTCTCACTTTTAGACAAAACCAATTTTATCTCTGTGTGCACCATATGGTGCAGCCGATCCTCCTCAGACCCCTCCCAGTGTGAAAGGCCACTTCCTCATTATATTCTGGCCCTGCTATTACCAGATTCATCTAACATTAAAATTGCAGAAGGCTGGGAGGAGACAGGGAAGTCCAAACACAGATCACAGCTCTGTGAGAGAGGAGCAGATGAAATCTGGAGCCTTTTACCATATTCATATCATTCATGTTGCACATATGGTGAGACAAATCTGCAGCTTCAGTCTGACAGAGTGTTCAGCTCTGTCTGCTTTGAGCCGCTCTCTGTGATAAATACCAGTAATAAGGCCGACATTACACCAGTATAAGGCACCACACGAGCACAGGAGGGGCTCTTTCATTTACAGGCCGACAGAGACTGATTCTGCTCATGGACTGGGATGTTTCCAAATCCATCTTTGGAGGCACTAATGCACAGCTCTACAGTCAGAGGAACATGCCTCTGAATACATGAGTCTTTTTAATGTCACTCTTCACACGGAAGTACCAGGCCGTGCATCTACACACGAGCCTGCAGTGTCAATACCGCACAATAACACCACGGAATAACACAACACAATAGCAATACACTAACACATGCAATAACACAACGCAATAGCAACACACACTAACACATGCAATAACACAACACAATAGCAACACACACTAACACATGCAATAACACAACACAATAGCAACACACACTAACACATGCAATAACACAACACAATAGCAACACACACTAACACAGGCAATAACACAACACAATAGCAACACACACTAACACAGGCAATAACACAACACAATAGCAACACACACTAACACATGCAATAACACAACACAATAGCAACACACACTAACACATGCAATAACACAACACAATAGCAACACACACTAACACATGCAATAACACAACACAATAGCAACACACACTAACACATGCAATAACACAACACAATAGCAACACACACTAACACAGGCAATAACACACTTTTAGTGTGGAGCTGGGAGATTCTTCAGACATTGTGATTGTCAGTTAAGAATGTGACAAATGAATCACTAAAGATTAAAGCTCAGTGTTTTCTTTTACTGACGCTGAAGAATATGACTGAACAAAAGGAAACAATGACTTCTGCTTCTGGACACTGCGGTGATGCTCCACAGGTTCTTTTTACAAACTGTGCTGATTATATTACTTTGCTCATTATAGTAAATTAAATGAACTATTCCCTTTATTAATTCTATGCTTAGACCAAGTATCATAACTGACACATACATTATAAATCAAATGTTACATATCCAGACAGTATACTACTTTATACTTCTACTTGAACATTATTTTGAAGTAACAGTACTCTTACTAGAAAACATGTTTAGCTCCTACGTCTCTCTGCAGCTTGTGTACGCACTAAAACCTGTTATATCAACACTGTTATATGCAGACAAGCGCCTCTCCTTATTTACATCCACAGACAGGACTCTGTGTTCTCTACGTGGCCCAAATACAGCGACAGGCGTCTGACAGGTACACGGACACGGCTGGTTTCTGCGTGAGTGAGGAGCACAATTACAGCAGAACAAGAGGTTTTTACAGCTGAAACACGAGGAGGCAAGTGCAGACAGGGGCAGGCGAGCGCAGCCACTGACCCCAAAGATGGAGCTGTCAGGCGGGGTCCCAGGTGGTGGTGCGGCGGTTGTGTTTGCAGCTGGATGTGCGAGGAGGGGGTTTGATTTAGCTCTGTGGGGGAGAGGGAGGCAGGTTAGCTTAAATGTTGTTGACCGCATGGTGCACCTGCCCACGTTTACAGCACAGACTCTCATTCGTGAGGCCCCTGAGCTCTGGGTTAAATATAAATAATCATGTTTCACCTCATTTTAGTATTTACATTTCTCTAACCTGCTCCACTTTCAGATACTCTTTGACATAAACTACCTTTAACATTAACATAAACTACCATTAATCAGGTCTCATCCCAGTCGATAAACTAACAATAAGAAAATAACTTTTACGTTTAAATTCTTCGTAAATAAAACGCACAGTTATCGTGTCGAATGCAAAAGCTGTAAAATGTGATATTGGAATAGGAATTATTACTAGAACCTCAGTCGTGCCTTGAGAAGAGAGAAAGAAATTAGAAGAGAAAGAGAAAGTGCAACCAAAAAAAGGCAGGAAAAATGTACTCAAGTCTGCAGAAAGAGAGAGAGAGAGAAAGAAAGAAAGAGGTATGTGACGTTAGAAGTATTTGGAATTTGGTTCATTAGTAGATACTCTAGAAAGAAAGAATAAAAAGGAAAGGTTTAGTCTGGAGGAGAGAGAGAGGAAGAGGTACATGGCAATAAAGCTTCAGATATAAACACTTAAATCTATCAGAAAATGACTTAAAAGGAGTGAAATTATCTTGCTGCATGGACAGATCATTTATGTTTATGTATTGAATATGAGACAGTGCACATTAATCAACATGTGTTAGTGCAGCATGTAAATGTGCCGGAGTTTGCCGTGCAGGATCATTTTCATCCTTAGTCCCACTGGCAGGACGATGGCAAGACAAAAAAACAATTACATTCAGTCCATCACACAGGACAAAGACATTAAAGATCAGTAAATATTAATAGTAAAGGTATTAGTAAAATGAGAACATACTAAAAGCACATACAGCACATAGATTAAAGACAACAGACACAATCACATAACAAGACAGAGACATTTGCTGTGATGTTAAAGCACACACAGGTTAGCTGTGTTCATATGTCTGATTGTCCAGAAGCTGCTGTTTCACGAATCTACTACAGCTATGGATGGAGGTCATGTTCCTTTTTTCTGTGGGGACCAGATTCCACGCTATCTCAAAATAAACTACCTCTAGACTAGAATTAACCAGTCTCAGAACTAGTAAGTAGATCATGAATCTGAAAACAAGATGAATAACCTGGTGTAAGTTTTAAAATCTTGGCCAGATCAGTGAGAAGAAGAAAGAGAGATCAGGAGGAGGGGAAGATAAGGAGAGAGTGTGAGCGTGAAGGAGAGTGGTGGTGTTTATGCTGTAGATGTTGGACAGGGCAGAGATGTCAGTTGTCAGTTAGCGGACACGTGTCGTCGTCTCTCCTCACACGTATTCGGTTGCTCGGGCACAGCTCTCGGCTCTTGGGTTTGTCTCTGCTCAGTGCTCAGACAGTGTGGAGGACGGACAGGGCTCAGACTGTAGGGGTCAGACAGAAGCCAGCGGAGCCACTGAGCTGTGACCGACAGCAGCTCTGCAGACATCACCATCACAACAGACAAGCACGGCTAAAGCTGCAACATGGAACTTTTCAATAGAGGGTTCGCCACATGTTGGTCTGCTTGTTTGAGAATACTTTACAAAGGTTTAACCCTTTTTGCCCTATTTAATTCCATGCATCAAAATGGATTTTTTTGTGTTCCTTTGACTTTAAAAATGTCAGAAAATGTTCCAGGAGTAAGCGCTTTTATCCCTTTTACCAGGATGAGTTCAGCTTTCAATATGTGGCAATTGTTCAACATTACTGTATGTATATTAATGTGTAATAACAGTTGAAAGAGAAGAAAAACACACACACAAAAATGAGAAAGCACCGAAAACCACTTGCAAACTACTGCTGCTTTCTCCTAATCTCCGCCACTCTGCACTCGATCCTACAGGCTCCGTGCTGGGTGCTGCAGAAATTTACCATAATAACCCTATATGGGTAGAAAGTGCAACTTCTCTGCTTTCACGACCTGTTGGAAATTTTTCGATAGCTCATGTAGTTCCAGAGATACGGTAATGAGAAGTCACGCATGGTCTATGGGGGCTATGACATGTTATAATCACTTGTCCTCCTCAAAAACCTGGAGTGCAGTTTTGTTTCACTCACACATGTCTGAGTTATCCTGATTTATTGATCTGTCCACATCTCCAAAACTCAAAATGCTCTGTTCCACCATGTGATGTCATGTAGTGGTAGTTTTCAAATTAGCAGCTACCTTTTACCTTTTGTTCAGTAGATATTGGCAATTCCAGGGCTGAAATGATCCCAGTGATTCTAGTGAAGGTGTGTGGAGTTTAAAAACACAGTGGAGCACTTGTATCACCACATGAGATCACAAAGTGGTACAGAGTATTTTCAGTTTGAGAGAAGAACACAGACTAAGTGTGGAAGTGTATCGCGTCTCTTTGATTTCAGACGAGCGTGATTGACAGGCGGATAAACCAATCAGAGAAACGCATGGGCCATAAAAACAAACACAGTGGCTTAAAAATAAAATAATAATGCAGGACTGACAAACAGGATTCCTGCAAACTCAACAAGCAAAGCACTGAACTCTCTTCTGTGAGTCCTTTTCTCCAAATGATACAGACATTTTCCAGAGGAGATGTCTTCTAAATGTGAGGCAGGCTTCGAACAGTGGTTATAGTTGGACCATTCAGAGTTATGACAGATGTTTGGGATTGTTTATCGTCTGATTCCTGAACATTCTGCAATCAAATGGAGGATTCCTACTTCACGAATCTCTGTGACTTTGTTTTTATGTGCCACGTAGTGATGGGACATTCTGCTCTTTTATGGGATCTGAATCTTTCTATTTATATGAAGGAAGCAAATGAGAGAACTCACTTTAACAATAAACTAATCACAGAGAGAAATGACCAGGGCTCAGACTGGTTTAAAATGGTTCAAACTGTGAGTGGGGGGTGTGTGTTTATCCATTGAAATTATACATAATCTAATAAAACATCGCACTACAATAATAATAATTCAAAAATAAACTGTTATTATGATGACAAATATGTCTTTTGTGCACGAAGCTCTCACTTGTGTTGCTTCCGTGCTGATTATAGCGATAGTGTTTAGAAATATGCTATATAAATAAATACATACATACATAAATAGATTAATAAATACAAAAATAAATAATAAAAACATATATAATCTATCTGTATGGAGACAAACAGCGGAGGCACCAGGCCAAGTCTGTACAGAAGAGAGCTTACAAGTAGAATGCATGTTTTTCAAGGTATTTTTGGCAATAATAGTAAAATTTAATTCAATAATGTGGTGTATTGTAGCTCAATGACATCTCCATGAAGTCAAGCAGGTTTCCTCAGCAAAAACATACCTGCAGTTGTTTTGTTTCATTCACACATTTTTAAACTCTGCACATTTAGGATGAGTTTTCTCAAACAGAAAACCTTGTGATGTCATGTGGTAATACAGGAAATACCCCACTGTGTTTTTAAAGTCCATGCACCTTCGCTAGAATCATTTGGATCATTTTAGGAATAAAGGAAAAAGAAGCTGTTAAAAACTACCACTACATGACATCACAAGGTGGAACAGAGCATTTTGAGCTTTGGAACAAAATACAACTCCACATATGTTTTTGAGGAGGTAACAACAACTTGTCTTAAAGCTCAGAAGAGTCAATGTTGTGTCATATAGGACCTTTAAGTGAATGTAATGGATTTATACCCACATCAGCCATAAGGTCAATGACACAGACCTCTCCTCCCCTCTTATTTACTGGTGCAGACCTGAGTTTGAAGAGTACATGCTGATAATACATATGTTTATCCTTCACCGTGCCCCCCTCATGTTATAAATCCACTTTCGCTTCATAGACTTTGACTGCAGCCGTTGGCCCAGACTCAAGGAACAGATGAGCAGCCCATCAAAATGATTTGTCCCTTTTAAGCAGCAGCAGGGCGTCTTTTAGTCATAACGTGAGCACAGTCAGAGACGCATTCATTACCACCTTCAGTGTTTATGATACCGTCTATATTAAAATGTGAATGCAGTTCTGTAAAGATGCAATGAACCATCATTAGATTATTATAAATTATAGATTATTTTTTCACTTAGTCGACTAAACAATTATTTCTATTGAACACTGAGATTGTTAACATGAATTATTCACCAAATAAATGTTGAAATATGGTGTATGGAGGCAACATATGAACATATTTTCTTATAGATTTTGATTTAATAATGCCACTGCCTTTGTTATAATTAAAAATAAAATAAAAATCGTTTCACCTTTGGTCATGATCTTTGGGTAATGACCGAAAGTACGAGATCCTGGATACAAGTGGTCCATGAGAGTGAGGAACTCGGTAACGCGGGAGGAGCTCGGAGTAGAGTCGCTGCTCCTCCACATCGAGAGGAACAGCTGAGGTGGCTTGGGCATCTGTGCTGGATGCCTCCTGGACGCCTCCCTCAGGAGGTGTTCCGGCCATGTCCCACCGGTAGGAGGCCCCGGGGAAGACCCAGGACACGCTGGAGGGACTATGTCTCTCGGCTGGCCTGGGAACGCCTCTGGGGTGGAGGAAGTCTGGGAGTCCCTGTTTAAACCGCTGCCCCCACGACCCGGCCCCGGATAAGTGGAAGAAAATGGACGGATGGATGGAGGTCTTTTCGTATGTATGTTAAACTCAGATAACAGTTATGATGATCAAAATATGAGTAGAGACTAGTCATTATCAGGTGATTAAATGTTGCAGCCCAAACCTTTGGCCACAGAAAGTTCTAGTGAAATCACACATCTTTATACTAGTGTATGAATTACAGTGATATTGAAAAACGTATACATTATAAACATGTTTTTATTATTTATTATTTAACCTCAGTATTATGTTTTTTGATAATATTTTGCCCACTACTTCCAAACTCTTTTAGGATACACGTTTTGCACTTGTGTGTGAGTATGTTGACCACATCCCACAGTGAACATTTAAAGCCATAACCACTGTGGTAACAGCGGTTTTATGGCCTGTAGGAATGTAGATAAGGACAATAACCCCCCCACGGCTCCACTGGGCACTCTGCACTCCACTGATACACTGATACATGTGACACTCTGCTCGTGAGTATTTGAACACAGTCACTTTATGTGTTACAGGTCATGTCCAGCCTTATTTTGCATTTGCATTGGAGCCTTTGTCTAAACCTCCCCAACAAAGAGCACTGTAGCATGATCCATTCCACCTTTTACACTTACAAACATGCCCATGGGTTTCACATAGAGAAATGGAACTGTTGCCATAGCAATTAACAAATGAAACTGTTACTGAACCCAATGAGCATATGATTTATTACATATCTGTAAGATAATTTCAAATAAAAAATATCTAGTTCTTGTACATTTAAAGACTGTGAGCTTTAAGCCATGTGATAATGTTGTTACCTGATCACAATCATCTAACATAGATCAAAATATAGCATAATACGGGCCCTTTAAAGAAGTAATTTATGATCTTCTGGGTATTTGACTTTAAATGACAGTATCATCATTTCACATTTTGTTCATTGTAAATTTCATTACTGATCTAAAGTGAAGGCAAGATTATATAAGAATCAATTAAAATACAACTCTGACTAATCTAATTAGGGTAGATGAAAGGCGAAAGTAGATGTTTTGTTCCCTTTAACAAGTTATGAAACAAAAAAGGCTAAAGTATGGAGCATAGCATATGAATGGTGCAAAACTGGTTATGTCTAATTAGCCTAAAGCAGGAGATTATAAAAGTAAAGCTACATTAAACATAATTTGCTTGACAAACCCTGGTTTGTTCTCCTTTGTCGTGGTGGCTCAGGCCAAGAGTGAGTATAGTGTGGATAATTGGAGGAACTGCTGTGTGAATGCTCCACATTACAGTAATCAGCCTGTTCCTGGTGGGCTGGTAAAACCGCATGACCGGAGCAGGTGGGAGTCCAAGGCTTTAACTGCAGCACCTGTGCCTTTAAACCTCCACCACACGAGCAGGAAGAGACACACATGTACACGCCAATGTATATGTACGCAAGTATTTTTACCAGCAGTTTGATCTTAGATTACATCATCTTCTAGCAAATGGCATAAAAACACAGTACAAAACGAATAAACTGGCTCAGCTGATAATTATCCATCCGTTTTTCAATTAGTCATTCACTTTTTTGGTTGAAAATCACTCCTAAACACCTAAACCTCCTAAACAGGACCATGAACGCTCATATTGATCACAAGCTCCTGAACATGTGTTGTTTAAATCCATTTTAGTTTTCAGACGCTCTTTTCTGTCAGTGTTTGCTGATGTGTGCATTGTGTCACCATGGTGACTGCTGAACATTCTACCAATAGAAATAAATGCCTTGTACTGAACACCCCCAGTATGATGTCTCAGTCTCAATAGTTGTAATTTCATAACATTATGCTGCATTCTGTTGTGCTGTTGTGACTGGGGGAAACCGACCTCCACCTCAAGAAAGTGAAATGGAAGGAATCAAATCAAGGTCCTGAAATAGAAACTCATGTTTGGTGCAGATGGAGTCGGATGGATTTACGTCACAGCAGAAATGGCAGCGCAGACAGTAAAGGAGAATTGTCTTTTCGTCATTTTCATATGTTGTGTATGTGTAGAAAAGGTGTCTTCTTTGTAGACACATTTAGACTTTCATTTACATCATCTGACAGTAGACAGAAGTTTTTTTCTGAATATGTAATAGATAAAACTGCCATAATTTCGTAGTTGATCTTATGTTACCTAATTATCAGGGGGTCCGCCGCCTATTTTGACATCCCTTCATTACAACATGTCTCTATTTAGATGTGACGGTTTTCCAACACTTTTTAGTATCGCTATACCGACATGTCATTAAAAAAAAAAAAATTTGCTATAGTCTACCCAGGCACGTCTCTCGCTGTTCTTCGATGTCCTTAATCTACGGGAAGTAATCCACTAATGAACTACAAATATTTGCCATTATGAAGTTGGCTACTATGTGTGTCGGTTTTGTGCGTGACTTGATAGTTGTTGAGATTAAGAACATCGCCCCGTCTCATTAGTAGTTTGGAGTTATGTGTCTATGTCAGCCTGTGTGGCTGAAGTATTCTGTGATCAAGCGCTTTGCACCGGCCCAAGGATCTTCTGATATATGAGAGCACAAAGTATAATAGGCTCACATTCATATTATTCATGTTGGAAGAGATATGTTTGAAAAATAGCAAAGTGCAACTACTCCGACAATGAAAAATTAAAAAAAGTCACAGTAGTGGGACGCTTGAAAAATAATGTTTATGCTGCTACTCCAACAATTAGATGTCAGTGTCTAAACAGCGACATGTACCTGACGTTACATTAAACTTTCCCGGGCGTCCATATTTTCCCCAACTGTTGCAATGGAGCACATCTACAATGGATGTCGGGAGAACTGACTCGGATTTATACTATGGCATTAATCTCGATCTAACTTTCAAATATGAATTATAAATGGGCAAAGAAACTAATGGTTTTCCCTTTGATATAAGGAAATATACAAAATAAAAAAAAAAATCTGCTGCCACAAGTCGTAAAGTTCAGCTCATTCAAAAATGCATAAATTCATGAATCAAAACAGCCCCAAGTCTGTAGACACCAGCACTGTACATATTTTTCTTTTGCTTATCTTGATGCTTTTTACGGATATCCACCCCCAGTACTTCAAAGTTCACTGTGTAACTTTTTAGGTAAAGGACTCCATGGAGTCTTGTGCCACCAGGCCAAGTCCTCTCACGGTAAGAATGCACGTTTTTTGGTATATTTACGCAATAAAACCGCCTGTAATTATAGTTTTTTTTTTTTTTTTTTTATTTCGCAATGTCACAGCAGAACAAACAGGAAGTGGTACAGAGACGAGGCCGTTTGAGTCTAAGACAAATGAAGATTTTTGTTCGAAATGGACTAAGAAGAAGTAAGTAATTAAACAAATGCAAGATCCGCTGTGGAACATTTAAGAAGCTCAGTTGGTAAAGCGTTTGTCCACTGACCCACAGGTCGGCGGTGCGATTCAAGTTCCCACAGATGAAAACTGTCACTGTGCAAGACACTTCACCCATCAGGCCCCCAGTGTCTACGTGCACTGATGTCTGAGTGTGTGAATGGGTGAGTGGTTGATTGATTTAAAGAGATTTGAGTGCCTTGAAGGTGGAAAAGCGCTATATCTAAAAAATGTGATGATTTACCATTAAGATCAATAGCATCTCCATTGAAACAAGCAGGTGAAAAAGCTGCATAGCGCACCTTTTATCAAACCAGACAATGGAGACTCTTTTGCATCAGTATTCAGCGCAGAGTCTTAATATCTAATGTAGCTTTTGGCTTTGGACAATTCAGTGAAAGAACTGGCGGCGGTCCTAAACTTTACGAGTGCGCCACAGATCCACCTTTTGTACCCTGCATAGATTTGGATTTATCTGCGGCACCATCTTTCTTAAGGCTGAACAGAAGGCGTGTTGATTTAAATGGGCTCTTAAATGGTATCCGAAGCCGTAAATCTTGATGCGGGGATAAAAGCAGGAGGCTGCCAGGTGAAGTGCACGCGTTATTTATGGAGATGGTGATGCTGCTTTTTCCACTTGCGGAGCTTTTCCAAAACACAGGACCTCCTCGGGTTTCCGTTCAGTGGGATGAGTGATGCATCATTCTTTTATTAGAATACGGAAATAATGAACAGCTCCTCACATGTCCCGGGGGAAGTTTGTTCTGGAAAATGTAAAACTCAGATGGGACTGTTGTACTGTTTACTGCTGAAACTGAGGGACATTTAGATAACAGCCATTGGTGGATAGAGGAGTACACAGAGGAGCAGAACAGATACACTAAAATAATGGCTTCTAAAGAGGTCAAGAGGTCATCTAAGTGCAGTTTATTTAGTTTTACTTCAAATAAAGGTGCACTGTGTAACTTTTCTGAGGGTATACTACCAGTTTGTCTCCATGCAGAGGCGTACTGTCTGGTTCCAGTACTGTTTGACTGGGCAACTTATTCAGTATGTTTGAGAATTTATTAAAAATATAGCGTAGTTTCCTCTTTTTTACTACCTGGTTGAACACACAGAGCAAATGTTACATGCATAAAGGTCAAAACTTAATGGTTTTCTGCGTAATTTTGCATGTTGGGGGACTTGTAATGCCTGTAAAACAGAGAAAACAAGGGGCAAGGTATAAAAATAAGTTTAAATTTAATAGACCAAAGTAATTTAACACAAGCAAACCATCAACAAAAACTGGGCCCAAACTGAGGGAACTGAACACAACCAAAAAAAAAAAAAACCCAGACAAGGGACAGGTCTCCTTAAATAGCCCAGGAACCAACTAACTGAACACAAAAACGGAGGGGGGTTTGTTTGTGTCAAATCATTATAGGACAGAAAATAAACGCTAATAAAGTACCATTAACTAAACTAACTTAACAAAACTAAATAGTGCTCCCCCTCTGGCTCAGCGATGGTCTGGTCCGTCCGGGTTCAAACCGAAAAAAGGAAAAAACACAAGTGTAAGTAAATGAAACTATGGGGTATAGATGAAAATGTAAATATAAACTTAATAAAATCCTGACACTGGAGTGGTGGCAGAGGCGTCCACCACATTCCACAATATGGTATAAGATGCAATTTATTCAATTATGGATGTTTTTATTGCTTAAAAATGGCTTAAAACATGCGTTCTTACAGTGATTGGGGTCATCTCCTGCTTGTTTCTGTACAGACTGAAATGTTTACTTTCATACTTTGAAATACTGGAGGTAAACCAAAAGCGCTTTACCAGAATATTTACCTAGTTCACCTTTAACTTAATAGTTATCAAAATATTTACACATCAAACCAATAATTACTAAAAAAAACCATATGCACTTTAATGCCATGTACAAGAACTTTCCTGACAAAGCAATAACATGCAGAACTAGATGTAAAATCCTTCAGAAAGGTTAGACAAAACGCCTTTAAAATGAGTGGATGAACCCTGCCTACCTTCACTAAAAGCAGAACATAACCTTCCCTGTACGCCATATGCTTTTCTGTGATTTAGCAATCTATTCTGCATGTGTCACTTTAGCGGAAATAACAGAGAGAAACTCGAGTCTACATTCCCCTGACTAACTGTGAGTATAAGTAAAACGTCCTTTTCAATCTGACACTGCCAAATGCCCAGACGAGTACACGGACAGCTGCCTGGCTCCCCGATGGAGGCCAAGGTTCACTTCACGCCCCACATCTTAAAAAACGTATCAATATTCAGTCCAACCAAGTGTCTGCTCCTATGATTGATGTCTCTCACTGGTCTGGAAACGGAGCCGGAGGAGACATGGGGAAACCGAAAAAAGGCTATTTACTTGAAACATAAACTTGAGACAAACTACTCGGTGGTATAGTTGCACTTTTAACTTTTCCGCATCTATGTTAGAATGTTGTTTCCTCATTAAAAGCGTGAACTTGGAGTTGGGTTTTGTTAGATTCACACGTTTAATACACAAATCCTGCATATTTTGGCTGATTCTTCTCTCAAACAATACTCATTTCCACCTTGTGATGTCATGTGGTAACGCAGGAAGTGCTCCTTTGTGTTTTTAAACCCCATGCACCTTCACTAGAATCATTTAGATCATTTCAGACCTGGAATTAACGAACAAAATACAACTCCGGGTATGTTTTTGATGAGGTAACAACATTGTAACGTGACTGAAAGCTCACAACAGTGAATTTTAAGTAAATTAGGATCTTTAATCACTGTCTACCAATCACGCAGTTATGAAAATGCACGCACTTGGGTGATTCAGAGGCTATTACAGTCTTGAATTATGAGCAGGGTGAATGTGACTGGTCACTAATAACACTTTAAACAAGTATTAATATTTAGTATTCGAAACGGAGCAGCCCACGCGTCAATTCATTATTCATAAAAACAATTACATGCATGTGAGTCCAGTCAGGAGCTGAGGAAAGCATGTTTATAATTATATGCATTTGTTATTAATGAGACACATATACAGCCCTATAGAACAAACTGGCATGAATAGTAATATGTCAGGACAATGGTACACTATTAATAATGTATCCAGGCCAGTAAATCTTTAAAAGCTTATTTACTACATTTGGCAGTTACAGTGATAAACCGTTTAATTAGTTTGCACAACTGACGCGGAAATACTGTATAGATTTAGAGGGTGTTCAGTCATTTTAGTCATTTTAGCCCTGGTGTAGACTTCTTTTGGCCCTGCTTTTGACTTGGTTTAGTCCAGGTTTGGTTCTGGGTTTGTTCTGAGTTTATGATGCATGAGAGGATGTCTGTCACTATGCAGTTATTACGGTTCTGTTTTCTGGAGATAGTTTGACGATACAAGAACACATATGATTAGCCATATGTAAAAAATAACATTGTTCCTTCATCAAAAACAAACCTGGATTTGTAGTTTGCTGAATTCACTCATGTTTCATTCATCCTGTTTAAAGGCTGCACCACACTACAGTTTTTTTTCGGTCTTAAACGATTTTTAAACATGTGACAAAATGCGCACACCACAGACACGAGGAGAAACTTATGAGACTAGAAATCTCCAATCGCAAAGACTGCAGCGGGATCTGTCTGCAGACCACAGGATATAAAGCTGTGAGCGCGATCAACTGTTTCCTGTCTACAGTAAAACAACTCGTGTTCAAAAGATCAGAGCTCTGCACTTCTAGTTTAGATACAAGTCAAACTGTGTTATTATTATTTGTGAAATGTGGCGCAATACTTCAGATACATGATTTTTAAAAGCATAAAAGAGGCGATAAAGTCCACAGGAAGTAGAGTCTCGATCGCTAATCTGCAGCTTCACCGCAGGCTGTGGGTGTAAACAAACACACGTGAGGAAACACTGTCTTTACTTTTAAAGAACACAGCAAACTAGATTAATAGTGCTGTTTTGTGGACTGGATGTCATTATTTGCAGAGGACAATTTCTATGGATAATGTGGATCAGATGCTGCACTTTAAATGTACCGCTTTACATTAGGTGAGTAATAGTCTTTATTTTCACTATATCTCAAGTTTGTATGTTGCATCTCTGTGTCCGTCACTCCTCTGCCCCTGATGCTCTGTTTTATCAGCTGTTACCATCACCTTGTTGATGTTTGGTGGTCACAATCTGATACTGACACGACACATGAGGAGCAAAAAGTCGGGTCACGCCTCCTCGAAACCAGGAAGAAGAAATCACAGCCAAAATCAGGCAAATTCTCCTGTAGTGTGTGGCAGTTAAGTTAATCTTGCTCTGAGCCAAAATCACAAATTTAAATTTTCCTCAGATTGTTACGTCACAGGTAGAAATCAGTGCTGGTTTTAAAGCAGTGGCAGTAAAGTGTGGTAAATGTTTGTCCACTGATCCAAAGGTTGGCAGTTTGAATGTCGCTCTCGACCTAAACATCATTGAGGGGCAGTCAGATCCACTGACCCGCAGGTTGGTGGTGCGATTCCAGCTCCCACAGATGAATTCTGCTGCTGTTGTGTTTTTAGGTACTCAACCCATCTCACTCCTAATGTATACATGTGATGTAAAGCTCTATATCTACCATTTAAAGGGGGGATTATGCAGAATCGACTTTTTGGAGCTTTCTGCTGGTTTTAGATATCCTACAGGCATGTTTGAGTAATCTTGTGATCTCTCCCGGACACTACCCTCCTTACGGTTAGCAGTACGAGACCACAAGCCCACCCATGAGTCCACACGGCCATTTTTTCATAAATACACCAAAGCAGGATACGCTACAATACACTACAATCTCACAAAAAAGCGAATTTATTTATTTTAATAAACTCTCATTTTAACTTCAAGAAGAGTTATGTGCCTTGACAGAGCAAGTCAAATAAAGATAAATAGTATAGCTAAAGTATAGTGTAGTGCAATTTTACTCAAACTGCCAATTATTAGTCCATTCCATTATTAAATTTGACTATACCTAAGCTAAAAAGTTCAGTTACGGGCTCCCAGAGGCTTTGGAAACTTTGAGAGGAAGTGTTAGAACAGTATTATAAGTGTGTAATATATAGGCTTCCTGACTCTGATCGTCCATGCACCAGCGCTTTGCAGAAGCTTTATGTTGGACCTGAGAGTGGTAAGTTCCCATGCAGGAGACATTACAGGAATTTGAGACGCTGTAAGTCCAAGACACCTCAGAATAACTCTCACTGAGCTGTGAAATCCGTTCAAAGTAACAAAAGTGCAAAGCTGAAAGAGTGAAAGGAGTGTATGTGTCTTGTTCTTTTTTCCTTCATATACTGGAAACATGCGTTAAACTGTAAATACATAATAATCAAATAATGGTGGAAAAAATGCTTTAAAATATGGATTATGTACATATAGTGGAACACAGTAGACGCTTTCTCAGTTGTACTTGTGGTAGATTTGGTGGTACGTTAAGATGTTCTTAAATAATACTGGAGTTGTGTTTTGATTCATTCACATGTTTAACACACAAATCCTGCATATTTTGTCTGTTTTTCCTCTCAAACGTTCAAAGAAATAAACAAATAACCCAGTTTTACTCAAACATGTGTGAATGAAATGAAAACACAACTCCGGGTATGTTTTTGATGAGGCAACAACATTATAACTCATCAAAGCTCACAAGAGTCAGTTTTACATAATAGAGGACCTTTAAGGTAATGTTCACTTTATTTTCTCCATTGGGAAATGTGTCCTCTGCATTTGACCCATGTTAGGAGCAGCAGGACCCATCTGCAGATGAGATCAGGACTACAGGACTACTACTAACAAAAACATAGCCCGTCTCCGCCCATCACTCACCTTCTCTGCCACTGAAACTCTCATCCACGCATTCATCACATCCAGAATCGACTACTGCAATAGCATCCTCTACGGTACACCATCCACAACCCTCAACAGACTACAGTACATTCAGAACTCCGCTGCCCGGCTCCTCACCCACACCCGCTCACGTGAACACATCACCCCTGTCCTCCACAAGCTCCACTGGCTCCCCGTCCCTCAGCGCATCCACTTCAAAAACCTTCTCATCACTTTCAAAGCACTGCACAACCTGGCCCCTCGTTACCTCACAGACCTGCTCCACCACCACACTCCATCTCGCTCCCTCCGCTCCTCCAGCTCCAACCTCCTGTCCCTGCCCTGTAGGACCAAGCTCCGAACCTGGGGGGACAGAGCCTTCTCCATCGCTGCCCCCACCTTCTGGAACTCACTGCCCAAGCCCCTCCGTGACTGCTCTGACCTCCCCACCTTCAAAAAAGAACTCAAAACTCACCTGCTCAAAATTGCTTTTAATGTTTGATTTTTGTTGTAAATTTTGTGATATTTTATTCTTTTATGAATTGTGAAGTGTCTTTGAGTGTCTTGAAAAGCGCTATATAAACAAAATGTATTATTATAAAAAATGTATTATTACTTTTTTTTTGTTTTTACCTATTATGCATGTTTTGAGTTGCTTATAGTAGATTAACATGGCTTAATTCTTCTGCAAATTCAAATCCAATGCAAATTTAGTATTATTTTTAGTTCAAATGTGCATATTATAATCTATAATGTTACACAAAGTATAGTGGATATTATTTCCGTTACAAAGAACAAGCTAGTTTGAGCTACTACTTTTGATCTCGATTTAGTCCAGGGGTGTCCAAACTTTTTTTCATCAAGGGCCACATATTAAAACACAGACCAGCGTGAGGGCCAATCGAGGGTCATAGACTGAGGGTCAAAACAGTGAATAATCCATAACAGGTTTAAATGACCCTCCAGATCTTTGTTCATGCTTAGACCCTCAAAAGGACACACTACATTTGCTTGATCAAGGTAGATTTCAAAAACATGCTGTAAAAAGTACTACTTGCGGTAGTATTGGTGAATTCACCTGGAAGCCTGAGGGCCAAAACAACTGGTCTGAGGGCCACATTTGGACCATAGTTTGGACATGCCTGATTTAGTGCTTCTTTAGTCTTTTTCCATGCACTATTGTTCACTTTAATTCACAGACGATATCTCTTAAGTGTAACTGTGCACAATAGACATGTTCCACAGTATATTTTTAGCTGCCGCGGCCTCTGTGGATCTGTGTGCATTACCACTTCCACAATAGCAGCATCATGTCGGGGTACAAACACTTTCCTGAGGCCATGCGGTCTGGTTAAAACAGAAGCTACATGGCACTTGGAATTGCTTTGATAAATATTAAAGTGCACAGAGTCCAGGAGGCTCCACTCATAAAGGGAGAGAGGGAGAAGGTGATGGACAGAGAGGGAGGAGGAGAGAGGAGGAGAGAGGTGATTGTGGAGCTGAGGCTTCGTGAGACAACAAGCTTTCGGCAAATATAGTTTTTTAAGTCTTTTGAAGGATTGTCTGTACACAATTCAGTTCAAGTTGATTTATACAGCACATTTAAAACAACTTCATCTGATCAAAGTGCTTCATACAAAAACAGAAAAAAAACTAAACAGAAAACAGATATACTGACTGCATATACATAGGGAACACCTTACTTTAAAGGTCCTATAGTACTGTATTTTCAGCTCTAATTCGTGACGTTGTTTCCTTATAATAATAATAATATTTTATTTATGAGGCGCCTTTCTGGAACAAATAAACAAACTAAGGATGATTAAAACATACAGTTAAAGCCTACAGATAAAGTGGGACGGTATTTAATTGTTTGATTGTATTTAGTGTTGTATTTCATTAGTATTTAGTATTTAGTAATGTATTAGTATCTTATCACTGACAGACCTGGAGCTGTGTTTTGTTTCATTCACACCTTTAACACATAAACCCTGCATGTTACGTCTGAGTTTTTCTCTCAAACAGAAAACACTCTGTTCCAACTTATGATGTCATGTGGTGATACAGGAAGTGCTCCACTGTGTTTTTAAACTCCATACACCTTCACTAGAATCACGTGGATAATTTCAGCCCTGGAACCTCTATTGAACTAAAAGTAAAATGTATGAAAACTATAGCTTCATGACAGAGAATTTTGAGTTTTGAAGATGTAGAGATGAATAATGCAGGATTATTCAAACTTGTATGAATGAAACAAAACACAACTCCAGGTACTAACCCCTATGAACTAACATCAAGGACCATGTTGTCCACCCTCCTGTGGGCTCACCACCTGCAGAGGGGTTCATAGGGGGGGTCAGGTGCTATGAGTATTGGGCAGCAAGCTGCCCCGCGACCCAGCCGGATTTAAGACCAGGCTTAAAACCTTCCTCTTCGGAATAGCTTATGACCAGGTTACTTAGTTGATGTCACTAAGATAAGCTGCCGCAGGAGATAACAAGCTGGGGGAAGTGTGGCAACCTGAGCACTGTCCTCTGTTTCCTCCTATTTTTCTCATTAGCATCACTTACTATGTTCTCATCTGTAGTTTGTTCATTGCTATTCACATGTTGTCCCCTGTCCCACTCCCCCTGTGGAGTGGAACTCTTTCAGGCGCCTGATGGCAGCTGGACCTCTCTCCTCCTCCTCGCCTGGCTCCTCCTCCTCGCCTGGCTCCTCCTCCTCCTCGCCTGGCTCCTCCTCTTCGCCTGGCTCCTCCTCCTCGCCCCTCTCCTCCTCCTCCTCGCCCTGCTCTTCCCCACCTGGGTAGCTGTGGCCTTACCGAACTGGCCCACGGGCCTGGACATCTATAGCCTGTCCGTCCATGGGAGTGGATCTCTCCTTCACTGTAGTTCTCCCCGAGGTTTCTTCTTTTTCCCAGGACCCTGGGTTTTTTGAAGTTTTTCCTTGCTGAGAAGGAGGGTCTAAGGACAGGGGATGACTGGACAATGTTTCATTTGCTGCTTTACATGAATGTTGTTTTTTTCCTGTTTTGATATGTCTGTGTGTATGTTTTACTCATCTAAATCTTGGAACGCCCTTAGAGGCAACTGTTGTTGCGATTTTGGGCGCTACAAAATAAATTGAATTGAATTGAATTAAATTGAATTAAGCGGGAGAAGATGCATGGATGGATGGACAACTCCAGGTATGTTTTTTTGAGGGAACATTATAGCATGACTAAAAGCTCACAAGAGTCAATTTTGCATAATACAGGGCTTTTAATTTGTTGTGCATAAGTTAATAAGTTGTGTAAAAATGTCATCAATAAATGTTTCATCTGTGGCTGTTTTGCTAAATGCAACATTTTTGAAGAAGTTTTTCACAGGCATTTGTTTAAAACCTTTTGATGATATTTTACACAACTTTGAAGTTTCATAAAAGATAAAAGAGAAAACCACTTGCTGAATTTGTTTCCAAACCACTGGTCTTTCTGAAAGTTCAAATTGAAAGGTTTTCTATTTATCTTTGTGTTTATTTTTGAATGGTGAATTTAAAATTTAAAATTCCTGCTCAAACATTGAAAAGATTTCATTTTGGCGATTCACAGTCTCCACAAAATCTATTTGAAAAACTGTAACACTTTAGTTTTTTAGGGGCCACATATTAAAAGCAAACTAATAGTAAAATGCATAATCTGTGCTTCATTACATCACTGTTAGTATTTATAAAGTACTTTTAATGCACTTTTGTCTAAAGCTGTCCATCCATCCATCCATCATCTCCCGCTTAATCCGGCTGGGTCGCGGGGGCAGCGTGCTGCCCAATACTCATAGCACCTGACCCCCCCCTATGAACCCCTCTGCAGGTGGTGAGCCCACAGGAGGGTGGACAACATGGTCCTTGATGTTAGTTCATGGGGTGCTACATGTTTTGGGTTGATGGGGGAAACTGGAGTACCCGGAGGAAACCCATCCAGACACGGGGAGGAACATGCAAACTCCACACAGAAAGGCCCGGGCGACCCGGGGATCAAACCCGCAACCTTCTTCCTGTGAGGCCTGAGTGTTGCCACTCAGCCACCGTGCTGCCGTCTAAAGCTGTATTTTGCATTAACTATTTTCATAGAAGAAGTACTCAAGTACCCAGTTGTTACTTAAGTAAAAGTACAGACACCAGAGCAAAAAAAAAAAAACTTAAATTAAATCACATGAAAAAATCTAAGTAAAAGTCATAGACCGTATATATGAGTGGCCACAGCTAAAGCGTTGCCGCATGCCAAACAGGAAGTGCTCCAGGAGGTTCTTCCAGCTCCTTCTCTCCCTTTTTCCCATTGACTCACATTGGGATATTATCGTCCCTCTCTCTATAACTGCTGCACTGAGCCTCGTCATTTTGGTCTTAAATTGTTCGTATGAACCCGCGACACATGATCCTGAATTTTTCATTTCGCTCTCTTGTTCCTGAATCAAAATATGAAGATAAATAACAGACCAATCAGACGCCTTCAGTCCCCGAGGTCGCTGCTGCCAGTGTTAGCAACAGGTTTGATTGACAGCGTATTTCACTGCTAAGTAAGTTCCCTTCCCGTTTTCCTGCCACGACTGACTTTTTTTTTTAAATAAAATAACAAAATATCTAAAACAATTACAATAGCTAACGTTACTAGAATCTTAACTAGCATAACTTAACTAGCATAAAGTAAAGTAAATTTCATTACATTTCCATTAAATTGCTATTGTTGTTCACACATAACAGAACATACAACATAAATCAGTGACTTAAACTATTTAAAGTTTGATGATAAAAGGTAAAAGTTTCCTCATTATTCTCACCAAAATACAGCAGTTCGTGCAGAATGGTGCAGAGTATCACCGCTCCCCGGTGAGTAGGACGGCACATTTAACCACCTCGGTCATGATTGGCTCTTGTGGTTGCTATGATACTCTTGTGGTTGCTATGATACTCGCTGTCGGATTTCCACATATGGAGCCTGACTCCAGATTCAGTCCTGTAAACGTGAGCATCAAGAGCCTCATTTGAGCGGAGCTGACGCTGTGGTGACGTCACACTCACTTAGTCCACTCATATATACGGACTATGGTAAAAGTCTTAAAGACCCATCTTAAAAAAGTACTTAAGGAGTACAAAGTAAACATATTTTGTGGAATATTTTAAATCTATAATAAAGATTCAAATGTAGTGTTTTGAGTTAGTAGAAAGTACAAATACCTGCTCTCAAATGTAGTGAAGTAAAAATGATCTACTTTAAACTCCAGCTCTGTTAGTGACGAGGAAACATTATAACATAGATCAGAAAATAAGGTAATATGAGCCCTTTAAAGTGTCACATAAGAACCAAAAAAGCAAATCAAACTTCTTTCTCCATTCCTTCAGTAAGCGTGTGTATTTTCCTGTCACTTGCTTGTATAATCCCGGTTGCTTGTGCACATGTCAGCGGCTGCATTGGGCCTGTGGCTGTCAGCCGTGTGAATGCGAGTGCGGCCCGGCTCTTCAGGACCTGTCCACCTCCACCTCCTCCACCTCCTCCTCCTCTCGCATCTCGCCGTACGCTTCCTGCAGCTTTAGTGGAGCTGCTGCTTGGCCTGTGTCTCCCGAAGTCCTGACACGCCGCCATATTTCCCTCACCTCCCGACAGCCGTGTTTACAGAGCCCGGGTCCTGCCTCTGTCTCCAGAAGCGACAGCCATACGGGTATTTCAAGAAATGTTTGCATTGACCCTTCTATAGCAGCTTTAACAAGAGGAGAAGAGTGGGAGATGTATGTTTTTGTTTACCTGGCCAGAAGTGGTGGAACGTAATGAAGTCAAAATAGTAAAGAACCATACAAATATTAGGGATCTGCTGCATTATGTAACTTTTCTTCGTCAAATGCTCGTCTCCATGTAGATGTTATTGCTTCGTCTGGAATCTTTCACAGTGTTAAACCTTTCTACCTTCACGCAAACCAAACCAGATCACGTTACTGGTTAGATCTGTGGAGAGGCGACCCCGCTCACAGTCAGAATGTCGGTTTTTCAAGGTATTTTTGAGGTAAAACCTCAAACTAAAATTGAGTAAAGCTGTTTACTGTGGGACATTTAAACAGATTCGTATAAACATAAGATGAAAAGTTACTTAGTGCACCTTTAAGTACATTTTAAAGCTCATACCTTTTACTTTTGCTTCACTACATTTGAGAGCAGGTGTCTGTATTTTTTACTCACCTACATTTTGGAACCAGACTGAAAAGTATTGTGTTATTGTATTATTTTAGTATTATTTAAGAAGTATTTTTATTATCGTTGCTGAAAAGGCTGAGGTATTTTTAACACATTCGTACTTTGAGCTAAGAAAAATATACAAATATAAACAGCTAGGAAAAAAATTATTGATTTTACTGTTTTGTCGCTCTACATCAAATCTCAAGGAAAAAAAAATATTGATTTAACTGTTTTTGTTGCTCTAAATCAATTTTTTAGGAAAAAAAGAGATTGATTTAACCTTTTTTGTTGCTCTAAATCAAAACTTTAGGGAAAAAAATGATTTAACTGTTTCTGTTACTCTAAATCAAATCTTTAGGGAAAAAAAAAGATTGATTTAACTGTTGTTGTTCTAGATACATGTTTAGGGAAAAAAAACTATTGAATTAACTGTTTTTGTTGGTTTAAATCAAAATTTTCAAGAAAAAAATATTGATTTAACTCATTGTTGCTATAAATCAGATCTTTAGGGGAAAAATTATTGATTTAACTGTTTTTGTTGCTCTAAATCAAATTTTGAGGAAAAAAATATTGATTTAACCTTTTTTGTAAATCAAGCCTTTAGGGGAAAAAAATTAAATGAACTGTTTTTGTTGCTCTAAATAAAATCTTTATCCAGAATCACCACATTTCAAACTTTAGATCTCAGAATCAGTGTGAAAATGTTTTTACTTTTTACTCTTTAAGTAAATTTTTAAACGGGCAGTTCAATATTTTAACTTAAGTAGATTTTTTCATGTGATACTTTTACTTAGTATTTACTTAAGTGTTATTTTGCCCATGTATCTGTAGTTATATTTAAGTAAGTAAATGGAGTACTTCTTCAGTAATACACACTTCTCCGATACTTTATGAAGTGTTTTCCATGAGTCTCCGAAAGAAACAAATCTGACTGAACGGCTCCGTAACGACGCAACGAGAGATCTTTTGTGCAGAAAACACAGAGAGAACCATCTGGATCCCAGGCAATATTTCAGTAGGATATTGAATAAAAGTCTCACCATCATCTAAAACAAACTTGGTGTTTCATTTCATCGATGTTTGAGTAAAAACGCAGTAGGACTTTATTCTAATTGGTACCAAAAAGGAACCACCGACCAATCAACAGGCCTTCATACCAACTCAAAAAAAGGTTTGTTTGCTTTTCCTGGTGAATATATCCCACGGTAATTGATAATATAATCCAGCTCTAACCCGTTTTAGTCCTTAAATGATCTGGGAAAGTGAAAAACAGTGAAACGTGACCCAGATTGGTTGAAATGCCTTGTACGAGATATTGACAGAAAGATGTTTTACTTTGGATACTCACTTAGTTCCTATTTTCACTCACATACTGAACCTTGACAAACAAACAACAGTCACAGAAGGATAATAAAGAGCCACGTGGGACAACATGATATTTAACACACTTCTGTCTACTTTTTCTTTCTCAACATCACAAATAAGGCCAATCAAAAAATAAGAAAAAAATACCAATTCTGAGGTAAAAATACCCTATTTTAAGTGAAATTATCTCCCAGTGCAGGAAGAAATTTTCACTTACCAAGTTTTCTTAAAACAAATATGAATCTTGTTCTAAGCAGAAAACACTAGTTTCAAGTATTTATGGCAAGATTTTTCACCTTATTGGTTTGAGAGGGAAGTTAAAGAGGCTTAACCTGGCTTGATTTAATATAAAAAGTGCTTAGAATAAGAAAAACCTCATCTTATTAAGTAAAAAAATCTTAAAATTGGACTTTTAAGATGAATCTGCTTAATTCAAGTCAGTTTAACTATGCTAGAAAATCCTTTTTTGTAGTGAAATATCTGCCTTTACATTGATCATGGTCTGAGAGGCTTTTACCTGAGGAAACAAAAGAAGAGAATAACAAACAGGCCCTTTAAGGCGTAAAAAAGAGTCAAACAAAAAGCATTTAAATCTTGTCCCTCTGAGCCGTGCACAGAATCTATGTGAGTGTCGTCCTGGTGCAGTCTCCATCGATTTGTCCTCGTGTTTGTGTCACTGCTCAGAGCCACTGAGTTTGTGCAGCTCTTCTTCACTGACTGTCACCTCTCTATCTTTACTCTCTTCTTTCTCTCTCTGTTTCTTTTCTCCCCCTCTTTCTTTCTTTCTTTCTTTCTTTCCATCTTTTTCCCTCTTCTCTCTGCATCTTTTTCTTCTCTCTCTCTCTGTTTGTCTCCCTCTCTTTCTCCCTCCCTCTCCTCTCTCCTCTCACCCCCATCCTCCCTGGCTTTCACTTTATCTCTCTCTTCACTCTCTCTATCTCCACCTCTCTTTCTTTGGCTCCCTCTTCTCTCTCTCACTCTCGCTTTCTTATCTCTGTCTCTCTCCCCCTTCTCTCTCCATCACTTTCTTCTTTCTCTGTTTCTTTCCATCTCTGTCTGTCTCCCTCTCTTTCTCTCTCTCCTCTCACCCCCATCCTCCCTGTCTGTCACTATCTCTCTCTCCCCTCTCTATCTCCATCTCTCTGTCTGTCTCTCTTCTCTCCGTCTTCTCCTCACCCTACCCCCTCCCTCGCTTCCTCTCACTTCCCCTCTCTTCCCTCACTCTCTTCTCACCCTCCCCCTTGTCTCTCTCCCTCTTCTCTTTCTCTCTCTCTCTCCTCTCCCACTCTCCTCCTCCTCACCCCACTCCCTCATTCAGCTCCTCTCTCTTCCCTCTCTCTCATCCCACCCCCTGTCTCTCTCTCTCTCTCCCTCATTTCTTTCTCTCTCTTCCTTCTCTCTCTCTTCTTATCGCCACCCTCCCTCCCTCCCTCTCTCTCTTCTCTCTCTCAGTCCTTCTCCTCTCCGGTCTAAAGTCATTTGGAGTCGCTCGGAGTGTTCACCGTCTGGTTTTGTGGGGCCCTCACACTTCCTGGCGGCTCTTTGAAGGGGCCTGTTTACCCATTAGCCTTTAGCACAGCTGCTAAACTGCTTGTCTACACATTTCCCTGGGACTGAGGATACACTAAAAGTTTACATACAACCATCTGCAGAAATACACGAGGCTCGGGTCTGGACAGCTCATTTCCGGCTGGTTTATACCCACTGTGCAGTGTTGCAAAAGCGACTGGACAAATTATACTGTAGAAATGATTAAGAAGGAGCCTATGGCCTAATTTGTATCTTCATTAAACAAGCATTATGACTGAAAAAGAATATATTCATAAATCAGCTAAATAATTTTTCCACTGAACTGAAAAATTTCAACTGTGTCCATACTCTGAGCGGGCTTTCATCTCCACAAACCTGACCCTTACTTGGCCTGATGAGGACCTCCACCGAACAGAAATGGCAGACAGAAATATAAGAGCTGTAAGAACAAGCTGAGCAGGCAAATCTGAAATCAAATCCGCCAACGCAAGAGACAAAACCACATCATCACAATACCGGGGTCCCTGTGCTGAAAGAAACTAACACCACTGCTGCATCAGAGGGGCCACTGAGGTCAACAAACGAGGTCCAAGGAGCCTAAATCACCTCATCACACAGTGGATACAGTCCTGGAGGTGTGAGACAGTAGGGGGCGCATGTTTTCCCCACTGACAAAACCAAGTAAGCAAACCATCAGCAAACAGCAGAAACATGTAAAGCAGGAAAACAAAGACAGAATGAACCTCCAGCTGTTTTGCTTCATGGACATGCTGTTCCTTTGACTTTAATATTCCTCAGTATATCTATAGATAATGTTTCACCGTATGGAGTCAAGTTTTAACTCTGTGGAATCCAGCAGGCGACATGCCACTGCCACTATGAGAACATAATTACACTGTGTTGCTCTAAAGGTGCACTGAGTAACATTTGTAGCACAGGGTTTGCTACTGTTATTGCTTTGTGTGAGTATAGATTAAACCTATAACCTATAACCCTTAAAGCTATAACGCTACCATAGACTATATAAAAGAAGTGGACTCAGTGTGACGTCACCCATAGCGTTCAGCACCGCTCACATGAGGCTCCCGATGCCACAGTAACAGGAGCAAATATGCACGAACAACAGTAGCGTAGCAATTAGATAGCAATTTAACAAAATTCACTTTATTTTATGGTGTTTAAGTTATAAGACAAGTGGACTGACTTAGCAATGAAACGCACTAGCTGTCAATCAAACCTGTTGCTAACGCTCGGCGGCAGCAACTTCGGGGACTGAAGGCGTCTGATTGGCCTGTTATTTAGGTTCATATCTTGATTTAGGAACAAAACAGGAATGAAAAATTCAGGATCCTGTGTCACGGGTTCATATGAACATTTTAAGACCAAAATGACGAGGTTCAGTGCAGCAGTTACAGAGAGAGGGACGATAAGATCCCAATGTGAGTCAATGGGAAAAAGGGAGAGAAGGAGCCGGAAGAGCCTCCTGGAGCACTTCCTGTTTGGCAAGCGGCGGGTTAACTTTGTCCACTCATATATATGGTCTATGGACGCTACATTACAATTCAGATCTGTGGAGAGTCGCCCCTGTTCACAGAAGGAGCTCCTGTATTTTTGCGCCATAGTAACTCCCACAGTGAATAAGCGCTAAATGGATGTGTTTAATGTCATACCATGGAACATTCCAGGAAAAGCAATAACAGCTCCATGGAAACAAGCAACTGGAAGACCCTCTACTAAAGTTACACAGTGTAACTTTAACTCTTTAAGTCTCCGTTTCCGTTACCCGCCACTCTTCACGTCACATTATGCACAAGAGCAAAACATGTCTAATGATTTTTACTGCGGTGACACAATGTAATCTGACAGTCATTCTAGCTCGGGCCCATCTCGTGTGAAAGGCTGTGATTGTGGAGAGGGTCTCGGCGCACACATGGTGCAGAAGAGCTCCGGTCTCCGTGAAACATGAGATTAGCTCCATTAGAAACATCCCCGACGTTCCATCTTCTCGGTCTCTTCATTCACAGCTGAGGTATTGGCTTCTTGTCTAATCTGATCTGAACTCTCATCTGTTTGTCTCCCGTGTAATACAATGCACCCTACGGGAAAGCGCCGCTCTCAAACAATTATAGCAGCCTATAGAAACGCATGGATCGCTTGAGTCATTGAATCAAGTGGCTCGTCTCGGGACTAATAAAGACATTTGTGGCTACAGAGATGAAAAAGTGCATGTGTGATGAAATTTTGCATACTACCAAAATAAAATAAAACGATTACAAAGTTTTGAGTTGTCTTGTAGTTATGGTATTAGTAGTTGCATGACTGTATGTGATATTGCAAAAGAAAATGCAATTCTGTCGAAGTTTTTTTTTAGATTGAACGTGTTTTGCCACTCATCCAGGAGGCCTCTTCAGTTCTGTAAGTCACTGCCTGAAATATGTGTTTGAAAGGAGGCGCTAACACTGAAACTAACACACCTTTAATTCAGTTTAAGATGAGAAAACCTTCATCTGTCCCACAGTGCGGAAATTCAAGGGGCGAAAAGTAAAGTTCAAAAGTAGCAGAAAAGAGATACGCACTTGAAAATCAAGAGAGCTAAAACTGGACGTAAATTTAACACGACACTCACTGGACAAAATAAATAAATAGCAGGTTAAGTTCAATACATGTACAAGTATTTATTCACATTATGTTACTGTGTGGAGTATCTGTTATCAGTTATTCAGACCAATATTTCTTAAAAGGGAATTGTGTAACTTTTCTGGTGGAGGGTTCATCAGATGCTTTTCTCTCTGGAAATGTTCCACAGTGGCCATGTTTACATGCTGCAATTAATTAATTCTGAATTAAATAATTCTGAATTAAATTATTCTCCTTTAAGTTTACATGGAAATATTAACTCTGAATTAAGGGTTACATGGGAAACACGTTAAATGGGATTTATTTAATTCCCCTTGACGTCTGGGGGTTGAGAAGGGTTCTGATTGGACAGGGAGACGAGCATATTTACGTCTACCGGAAGAAAACAAACTTCGGCTGCTATCAGCTTTTCTGTCATCTCGGTTTGTCGTTGGGCCATGGGGGTGCATACCTCTGTCCCCCTGTACCGCTGCTCTCCAGTTTGTTTAGGCGGGGGAACAGCGCGCAGAAAGGTCCGTGTGTCCCTCGTGCTCACGTAACAATGAACATTTGTTATTTTAGGCTGTTAATTAGCCGAAAAAATGTATGGCAATAGCCTATTCAATTGATTCAACTTATAAAATGAAGTCCTTTTCGGTGCCTCTGCCTGAGAAGCACTTTCCAATGAATAAACATTAGGAATTAAGTGTTTACATGGAATTAACTTTTATTCTGATTATTTCCTGATATTTTTAAATAGATTTAAAACTGTCATGTAAATAGGGCAAGTATGGTATTAAACCTTTCTATCTTCATGGAGACCAAGCCAGAACAAGTTACAGGTCAGATCTGTGGAGAGGCGACCCCGCTCACAGTCAGAATGTCTGTTTTCCAAGGTATTTTTGAGCTATAAACCCACTGGGACAGCTTTAGACTAAATGTATTTATGATGTGAAACATTCCAGGCAGGGCAATAACAAATCTTTAGAAACAAACTCCCAGACTTCTGCAGAAGTGAAGAAGCTACACTGGAGTGGTAAAAGATATTCACAAAAAAAAAAAAAGAGAAGAAAATACTTGTCGAGTTTTCTGTGATGGAAGCGATCTGGACGACTGAGGGATTTCACATGAAGTATTTGTGTCCTTGCCTAGTGGGGAGTGTGCACGAGAGGGGCCAGTGGTCAGTTTGGCAGTCGCACTTCTGTCAGTCTACCCCAGGGCAGCTGTAGCTACAAGTGTAATTTACAACTACTGAATGTGGAGGGAATGAATAATGATAGAGACTTGAAAAATGAATGCATTTTTATATTTGGTGATGACTTTAAAGGTTATATTGTGCTAAACTGATTCTTTAAGCTTTAAGCCATGTCATAAAGTTGTTACTTTATCAAAAACATACCTGGAGTTGTGTTTTGTTTCATTCACACATTGATTAACCCTTTTTTATTAGTCTGTGTACATCTCCAAAGCTCAAAATGCTCTGTTTCACTTTGTGAGGTCCGAAGTTTTATGTTTTTTTATGTTTATTAGTCTTAATGTTAACACCTTTTACCTTTAGTTCAGTAGAAATGGCCAAATCCAGAGCTGAAATTATCCAAATGAATCTATTGAAGGTGTATAGAGTTTAAAAACACACTTCCTGCAGTAGTATTTTCTGTTTCAGAGAAGAACACAGCCTAAAAATTCAGGGTTTATGCTTTAAACATGTGTGAATGAAAGAAAACACAACTCCGAGTATGTTTTTGGTGAGGAAAGATTAAAACATAGATCAGAAAATAGTGTAATACGGGCCCTTTAATGATTTTTTGAAACTTTTCCTTTAAAATAAAACAAAGAAACCATAAAACTGTAAACTTCCAGTGACCCATAGACCATAGTTACTTACTAGCATCTGTGACTGTTCAATTAGATTTCTACATTTGGCTTAAGATTGACAAGTAATTAGCGGTTCTCACAATGCTCCACAGATAACTGACGAGGCCTGAGATTCGATCGGTCTGCGTCGGTGCAAAGTATTTGTGGAAATGCTGCTTCCCACAGTCACTGGTTCAAGGTGCGGACGGCTAATTATCATAGCTCGATACTGAGTCGTACCTTTACCATGATAAATAGCACTGGCTTTATCTCTCACGCTGCTTTTTCTTAATTGAATCCGCAAAGAAATTGACATTTTTTTTTGTTCCACAGTTCGATCTCTCTGTGGTCAGACGGAGCAGAGCCGTGGGGAATGGGGGATCTGAGATGACTTTGGTTTGGTGTATGTATGTGACCTTGGTTTACAACAGCTTAGATAAAGAAATGGTTTAAAGGATTATACACGACCCTGGGATTTACTTAGAATAACTGTTGTTCTGGGGGAAAATGACTTAACAGCTGAATCAATGCGTTTTCCCATTACATTTATTGTACATTGTGCATTATTGTGCAGCGGTAAAACACTTTCAGCTGAATTTCAATTTTAAGCAAAAAATAATCCATGTTGGTACCGCTTCATAGCAACTATACCTTAATTAGCCTTAAGAAAGGATAAAGAAAGACTTAATTCATAATGAGCAAATAGTTTAAGAATGATTCAGGCTTAATAATGATTTATTTAAAGGGTCAATATTCTGCAATTGATCTACAGGATGTTCTAATGTTTCCTTATCGCAAATATACCTGGAGTTTTGTTTTGTTTCATTCACACATGCTTAACACACAAACCCTGCAGATTTATGCTGCGTTCTTCTCTCAAAAAGACTAATTATCTCCTTGTGATGTCTTGGACTGTTTTTTAAAACTGTCCATTTTACACTATTTTCTGATCTGTAATGAGTTATAATGGTGATTCCTTTTCAAAAACAGACCTGGAGTTGTGTTTTGTTTTGTTCACACATGTTTAACACACAAATCCTGCATATTTAGTAGAGTTCTTCTGTCAAACTGAAAACTTTTCCACCGTATGATGTCATGTGGTAATACAGGAAGTGCTCTACTGTGTTTTTAAACTCCATACGCCTTCACTAGAATCATTTGGATCATTTTAGCCCTGAAATTTTCAGTCTCTACTGAACTAAAGGTAAAAGGCAGCTGTTAATTTGAGATGTAGACTAATAAACCAGGATGACTCAAACATGTGTGAATGAAACAAAACACAAGTCCAGGTAAGTTTTGAGGAGGTACGTAACAAAATTCTAACATGGCTTAAAGCTCAAGAGTAATATAATAATATAGGACCTTTAAGAATTATTCGGGCTTAGTAACTACTTCAGTTATTTGTGCTTTATTAAGGCTAATAAAGTATAGTTGTAATATGCTGAGTAATATTAGAATTTTCAACAACATCTTAGACTCATGTTACATAACTGATGAGGGCTTTTATTTCTAAATCACATAGGCCTTTATATAAACTTGAAATACTTATAGCATATAAGCATAGCATATACTTTGAGTGCTTGTACTTCTTTCACATCTCGCTTTGGTGCCAGTGATAATGTCTGCTACTCAAAAGTCCCCTTCCCTCTGCAGACAGCCTTGCTCCGTCTAGAAAGTTACAGTGAAATAATAACAAAAGGTTTTCAAGGTTTCTTCTCTACTTTTCTCGTTAACTTTGGCTGGTTTGTTGTTCAATTACATCTTAAGGCCACCGCGTTGACTTACTGTATTACTCCTCACGCTGTCGGCCATATTGTACCTTCCTTTACAAGGTTCCAATCCAACATGTTTCAATGTGATTTTAGCTGAAGGGAGCAATTACTTTAACATATAACAAAATGTAGCTGTTAGCTTTTCGAGGGAGGTGTGCACAGTCTCTGTGAGTTTATGGTTTATTGGATAATAGTGTAATGTGGGAGTTTCCACAATATGGTGTCAGCATCAATAAACTACACTTATGATATTATGGCTAGAGATAGACTGATACATCAGTTGGGAAATATATTAGGCCGATATTTGGACTTTTTAGAATGAAAAAATTAAGGATTAAGGATCACCTCGGCTCACTGAGCCCTCAGTCCAATCCAGCGTTAGAAATCTTGGAGCGCTGTTGGACAAATCAGTGTCTTTGGAGGGTCACTGCAGCAAAGTACTTAAAAACAGTTTTTATCATTGACTGAACATCACTAAATTGAGACCAATTTTATCAAATGCTGATTTTGAGATGATTATTCACTCTTTTATTTCATCTCGTTTAGATTTTTATAATTCTCTTTTTATTTATTTTAATGCATCCACATTGCAACTTGTACAGAATGTGGCTGCAAGGTTTTTAACAGGAGAAAACAGATGAACACATCAAACCAAGTTTATCTTGACTGCACTGGCTTCCTGATAAGTTCTGTGTTGATTTTAAAATCACAGTTTTAACTTACAAAGCTCTAAATGAACTTAAAGTGCCCCTACACCTCAGGCCACACCCTCCAGTCCTCAGGTCAGGCCCTCTGATGGTCCCAAAGACCCGCTTTAAAACACGGGGGAACCAGTCCCAAAGACCTGCTTTAAAACACGGGGGAACCAGTCCTCCGTGAGGAAAACACTATTGACTCTTTAAAAAAGCAGCTCAAGACACTGCTATTTAGACAAGCTTTTGGTTGTGTCTGTAATTCCTCTGTTCTTGTACATGTTGTACATATTGCACTCTGTAAAGCACGTTGTGTTTTTGTCTGTAAAAAGGTGCTCTGTAAATAATGTCTTACTTTCTTAATCACTTACTAGCGTATGAGCTATTGGCTTTAAATGTCCTATAGTCCAATATTGTGTTTTGCTTTGTATCAACACTTGACAACTGCACAAAATGTCTCTTATAGGTTTGTGGTACAAATGGCTTAGGGGGAGTTTGTAGTAAATTTGAATAGCATAATTTGGAAAAAATTATCAAAATCATCCCAAAAGTAACGGCAGAGCTTATTGACCATGAAAAAATCCATATAGGTTGATTTCTAATTGTAGCTACAGGCTAACTGAAGACATGCTAATTTATCTCTAAAATGCCCTGATGAGTCTTTATTAGTCATTGTCCAGAAATATACCACTGAAAGTGACAAATACTTTCAAACTTCTTCCTTGTTTGCAATCTATGTACAAAACAATGCAAATAATCAAAGGGGCCTGAAGTGATTATTCAATAGATTTTAAGTTCTCAATTATATTTGGTCTTTCAGTCTTACAAAATGTTGATTATTGTTGCATCCCCCGATGAATTCACAGATCCGATATTAAATCAAATTTAAAACACATAAATAAAATAAATCTTATTTCAGTGAGCCTCAGTGTCAGTACAGGCTCTGTCCACATCATAGACTGTGTATATAATGGTATATAAGAAGTGCGCATGGGTGCACTTCTGGCTCCATCAGCTCCAATTCACTTTGCATTAAAAACTGTCACCCCTCTCTCTGTCTCGTCATTTTGGTCTTAAAGTGTTTGCATTAAGCTGCTCTACATGATTCTGGTATTTTTATTTCACTGTTTTGTCCTTAAACTCATATTCTTAATATGGAACTTGGCTCCATATTTCACCCCTGTATCTGCTAGCCTCGTGAGCTTCATTTGACTGGAGCTGAACGCTGTGGCTGATGTGACACTCCCTTTGTCCACTGCTTTATACAGTCTATGATTCACACTTAATGCACACTAAACCAAAATTGGGACGAAACCTGGACTAGACCAGGACTAAACCAGGACTAAACCAGGTCAGGGCAACACTGTAGTAGACCAGACTAGGGCAACAGTGACAGGAGTGGACATTACCCACTTAAAACTCACAGTTGCCATGATAGCTGCACCCTAAATCATAAACTAATGAGAATACTGAAGATTATATTAAATGAAACTCAAAGTGTTTTCTTTCTCACACGATAAATGAACATTCGGCTGTTTGACATTTCGTGGGAACATATCTCAAAAGCTTAGACAGGGCAAATATTATTAAGCACAGCCTCTGTAATAAATATTAAATGTATCTGGTAAAAACATAATCAGAAACCCGCCTGAAGTTCCAGTCTGGAGTGATTCATTCGTAAAGGTCCGTCTTTGTAATTTCAATGGTGTCAGCGTGATTGATAGAGGAAACCTTTTCTTATGCCTCACATAAGTGCAGCCGAATATAATTCCACACACTTATTTTCAGCGCTATTCTTTTGACAAAACATTTTATTATGAAAGAGAAGGGATTATAAGAGGACTCCCGTTTGTTCCGACGGTGCAGTTAACATTTGGATGAGCAGAGCAGGTGGGGTGGCAGATCGTCCACGGCAGCTGTCAGACGCTGTTTTCAAACATGGCTGACCTCCTTCTCCAGATGTGGAAGAGACAGCACATGCGTTTAGACGACATAAACATATTTACGCAGACTACATATGGTGTGTTTCTCAGCGATTGCCTCATGTCGGGCCCACTCCTGCACCTGGACACTGTCAACTGCAGACAGCTTCACAAACAGCTCTGTTAGCTTCTGTTCCATAACATATTTATTTATTTCAAGTTTATTTAAAGTGCCTATATTCTGCAGAATTGACTGTTGTGAGGTTTTAGTCATGTTATGATATTGTTACCTCACACTTGGAGTTGTGTTTTATTTCATTCACATTCATGTTTGAGTTGTCCTTTATTATACACATATATACATCTCCACCTTGTGATGTCATGAAGGGGTTTTCAAATTACAGCTCCGTGTGTAAAATCCCTCAGTCGTCCAGGTACAATCCATGGCAAAAGAGACATTCAATTTATCAACTAGACAAACATTCATTTGCTTGAAAATGTTTAACAGCTCATCCAAGCTGCTTCTTCAGTTCTTAACAGCTACTTTTTACCTTTAGTTCAGTACAGATGCGTAATTCCAGGGTTGAGATCATTCACATGATTTTACTGAAGGTATATGGAGTTTAAAAACACAGTGGAGCGTATAATACCACATGACATCACAAGGTGGACCAGTGTTTTTTTGTTTAAGAGAAGAATTCAGCCTAAATATGCAGGATTTGTCTGTAAAATGTGTGAATGAAACAAAACACAACTCCAGGTATGTTTTTAGCATTTTAACATAAATCAGACAATAGCATAATAGTTCCTTTAAAGGTGCACTGAGTCACTTTTCTGGTGGGGAATCTGCCACCTTCTTGTGTTCATGCGGAATTAGCTTTGCCTGGAATGATCCACAGTTTGGCATATTTACCTTGGATTTTTTGGGGTCAACCCTATGTTCCCACAGCCCAATGTTCCCTTATTTCTAAGATTTTTCTTATTTTTAAGAAAGTCATTTTTTATTTTTATACTGCATTTAAAGAGATGATGCAGAGTAATGGGCTGGGCTGGGGTAACATAGGGCTGAGGGAACATAGAGCTAAGGGAACATAGAGCTGAGGGAACATATGGCTGAGGGAACATAGAGCTGAGGGAACATAGAGCTGAGGGAACATAGAGCTGAGGGAACATATGGCTGAGGGAACATAGAGCTGAGGGAACATAGGGCTGAGGGAACATAGAGCTGAGGGAACATAGAGCTGAGGGAACATAGGGCTGAGGGAACATAGGGCTGAGGGAACATAGAGCTGAGGGAACATATGGCTGAGGGAACATATGGCTGAGGGAACATAGAGCTGAGGGAACATAGAGCTGAGGGAACATAGAGCTGAGGGAACATAGAGCTGAGGGAACATAGAGCTGAGGGAACATAGGGCTGAGGGAACATACTGTAGGGCTGAGGGAACATAGAGCTGAGGGAACATATGGCTGAGGGAACATAGAGCTAAGGGAACATATGGCTGAGGGAACATAGAGCTGAGGGAACATAGAGCTGAGGGAGCATAGAGCTAAGGAAACATAAGGTCGAGGAGCCATAGGGCTCTAAGGGAACATAGAGCTGAGGGAACAACCATGCTCCTGATTTTTTAAACGTTTCACTAAAAATATGTTACTTATTTGGCTAAATAGTTTGTGCACTGTTGGAAAACGCCTTACCTGAAGAAATCTTTGGCTAATTGGAATCCACTGGACCTTTACATTTCCACTAGCCTCACTACAAACGGTTCATTTATGTTCTTTTTTTGAATTGCTAATGCTAATTGCTAATAGTAATGCAATACATAAACCCGAGCTACCTTTCCAACAACCCAAGTCTGTAAATACAAAGACTATCCAAAGGCAATTTACCAGACACCATTGGTATTACAGGGTTTTAAAGAACGCAATTAGAGATCTACTGCTTTCCAAGACCTTATAAACAGCCCAATCATAGCAGTGAATCCTCTGCTAAGACCCATTCAAGCAAACATAATGCTCACTTTAGATTTTGGCATTTTAAAACGTGTAAAACAGCTGAGATGCACATTTTACCCAGCAGACTATAGCGTAAAATTGCTTGCCGCTTTCCTTTCGAACTTTGATTATTTTCAGACATTTTTGGAAATGAGTGGATTACTTTACATCCGGCTAAAACCCACTCTGGGATTACGATTTCGACAAAAGAAAAAGCTGTCTGCAAACTCCACAACAAGGGAGTTTTTGGTCCAGATTTGCTCTAATCCAGCCTGTAATTAGCCAAGTGTCTGTGGCATCAAGTCGGAGAAGGAGTAGGAGTTCACAGAAGAGCGCATCCATTCCAGCAGGATCCAGTGCCTCAAAAGCAAAACCAGAGTTAAAATTACAGCACTTTATTTATACAAGGATGGCCACGCTTCGCTGTTTCTCTCATATTCACATTTTTGGAGCTGGGGAATTTTTTGGCCACAAGAATGTGCAGGAAATGGTAGTTTTACATAGCAAAGAAATGTGATCACCGAGGCGCAATGGTAAGAATAGAATGGCACGGTAGTCTTTGTGTTCAGCGTCGAAAAGAATAGTGAATACTGTACAGGAATATGTCACGGTTTCAAAACTAGTATCCTGAATCTGTATTTGCTTACTTTGCTACCCAACTATTTCTGTTCTGGTATTTTGTACAAGCTCAGTCATAGGTTTTGGATTGGTTGGTCTGAATTTTATCTGATTCAATTTAATTCCCAACATGAGTACCGTATTTATTGAACGATATGTCATGGTTTGGCTCATGGTCCTGAGACTTATATTCAGGTGTTCACTTGTCGTGAAATATGCAGCCGGAAACGGTAACTGAGCAGCAGAAAGAACATTTGGAGTGAGCTAGAAACTGGGGACTGGGGAAAAGTGGAGGATACTCAAACTGCAACGACGAAAACAAAACAAAAAAGATTATTGAGGGCTGAAAGCTAGATTTATCTGGAGTTGGCGGCGTTGCTCAGAAGTGACACCGAGGATGAAGAATTCAATGGATTTAGTGATTTGGAGTGAGTGTGAACTTGGTCTGTCGTTTATGCTCTAGTAATGTGAATATCTGTTCATGTTAACACACCAGACACATGTTCGTGTTGTTCACATGGCCTGTTGTTCTGTGTTCTATTGTTATTTCTATATATATATTTGCTTTTCAAGATGAAATGTCTGTCTCTGGTCTCTGATTTTATAAAATAAATCTCTCCCCAAAATGTGACTTACAGTCAGTGAGACTTGTACATGTTTTTTTCTTCTTCATTGTGTATTTTTTGGCTGGTGCGACTTATAGTCTGGAAAATACGGTACATATTTTTTATATAAACTAGACCATAAAAGGTGTAAGTATACGCACATCACTGGTGCAAAAAATTGTTTGTGGCTATAATTTTATGTGTTGTTTAACAGCACAAATCATCTCATCTCAGTTGTAGTTCTAGCTAAGGCAATTCTTTATGATCCTGTTGTGTTAAAATGAAGCTCAGGTTAAGTCTAACTTGAATAACAGCGCTTCAGACAAAACAGAGCCTATAGTTAGCATCAACATCTTCTGCAAAGTATCAGTACCAACACTTTATTCCTTGGCGTGACAAACAGAAATAATCACATTTTCACACATAAAAGTTGACTGGATTTCTTGTCTTAAAGTGCTCACATCTAAACCGTTTCCTCCTTACCGATGCCAAAGTCCAAATGGTTTGTTGGAGCAGAAATAACTTTGATTTTATCCGAACGTTATTTTAGGACGGGCCTAATGAGCCACCTGGTTTGTACAGCCGCATCCAACTCCATTTGTGCGCTGCAGAAAGAAGCAGCCCAAGCCAAAACACATGAGCGGGTGAGTGGAGATACACAAACGCATCATGTGATCGTACATTTATTTACAAGTTCAGAGTTTGGGCCGCAGACACAGATGGTCCACTGAAATAATTAAAGTTTGAGCTTTTGGGGAAATGCAAATTTTGGAAAAACGTTGAAAGCAACTTGGCCACACTTACTTTTTTAACTACTTTAATAACTTATTTTAGAGTTTTGAGTAACTTTTAGCAGATGAGAAAAAGTGTTGAGCATAGATATATCAGTGATATTTGGTGTGGTTAATAGTTGAAATATTGAAAGAATGAAACTGGCACAAAGGTCAAAACTGAACGGACTCAGTTCACCAAAATGAGTCAAACTGTTCCTAACCTGTGACCAAGGATAAGACACAAGACTCTGACACTAAAATGTGTTTCTCACCGGATGTTTGAGCCCAGGGTGAAGAGCGAAATCAAGGAAAGAGCTCAGGCTGGAGCTGCTGCTCCTCCACATTGGGCATCTGTTTTTTTGCTTCCTGGTGCGTCCATGAGGAGTTGTTCTGGACATGTCCAGTAGTCCATGGGCCAGACTAAGTTTCTGTATCACTCTGGGGGTCAGTGACTTGTGAAAAGTACCGTATCTAAGCTTTATATTTTGGTGCGGTAGATCTGAGTTGCAGAGGCTTCACAGTTATCTGCCTAAGTGTACAAATCATGTGTTGAAAACTCCACTTTAGCCAGCGGGCAGCTAAGACCAGAACTGTCTGGGATCCGGAAATCTGTTTTGTTTTTATTGTCCTGTTTTGTCTTTTTTTTTTGGCTGGTATGGTTTATTCTTTGATTGTTTTTTTTTTTATATTATTGTTGTTTGTATTAGTGTTCATTCTTTTAATTGTTGTGTTGACGTCGTCTAGTACGATGCCGACTGGTTTATCACAGACACTATAAAAAAAAGTCTGGGCACCTCTGACTGCTGCCAAATGTTCCTCATAAATGCCTGGTTTAGGACAGAAACAATCAAGGGCCCAGAGGTCGAATTGTCACACTCATGTGCAGAGAGCCCAGACATATTTGTGTGATGTTAAAACCGTTGGGAGGCATAAGACCTGGGTGTCCACAGTCCCCTCTCTGTGATAAATGCAGGATGTTTGGCAGCCGCTGAAGTCACAGCCGAACAGACGATCACAGACAGATCATCAACATTAGTGACAATCTGGCCCTGGTGACAGTGAGACTTGGATCTGAGACAGATGTAATTACACTGCCAGAAATGATAATTAATTCAAAGTGAAGCTGAAGTTTGTCATTTTTATCCGTATTTATAACGTCCTCAATCTCTACTTCACTTATACAAATGGCACCAGGCAGAGAAATGACCTGTCAGGCTTTAAAGCATTAGAGTGTGGAGAACTTTGGCCCTGTCTGACATGGTAAATACTGCTGGAACCTGAGGGAGGTCGTGTGTTTGAGCGATATTTGAGTTTGGACGCTTACATATCTAAAGTGATGTAATATATAAGAGGATGTATTTATCCAGTTTTCTTTTTTTTCATATTTAAAAAGAGCAGGATACAAAACAATAAGCTAAAACTGCACAAACTTGATGCGATGTGCAGTAGTTTCATTAGCAGAATGCCTGATAATTGTGTTGTGATGGTGCTTTGCAGTGACTTAGTTCAGTTCTAGTCCAGTTTACTGGTTTATTTTTAAAGGATCCATGTGCAAACACTTTAATCTCATGAAAGATACTTTTCACCAGATTTAGCTAAAGGTTAACATACAACAACAAATACTGAAAAAGTCTGTATTAGTATAGAAAATATGAATCAAAAGCAAATTACTAAAGACTGTTACATACTTTCCTGGAGCCTGAGATTGTTTATCTTCACTAGTTTTGCGGAGTTTTGCTGAAGTCGCTGCCGTCTACTGAGTGGAAATGATGTCCTATAATTACTGCAGAAATAATAACAAATCATTTTTGAAATGTATTTGCACAAATGAAAATTGTCACAACACAAACGAAATGTTTTCTATAATTGTTTGCATGTTTTGAGGCTATTTCACATTTTGAGGAGCTGGATGACATCATCGGCCGAAAATAAAACTGCAAATATGTTAAGAACCATAATCACACAAACAACTGACATCATTTTGGGCATTTTAGTGCATTTTTAAGCTTCCTGCGGGGCTGACTCATCTCAATTTGACCTATAAAAGAATTGTTAATTTCTCAAAAACTAAACCAGTACAAATTCAACTTTTTGCAGCACAAAACAGCACAAACGAAGCACAAACAATTGACAGTTGATGGGGGGCCAACTTCACGCAGGTATGAAAAAGCAATAATATCCCCATGGAGACAAGCAAGTGACAGACCCTGCACCAGAAAAGTTACACAGTGCAGCTTTAAATTAGCCTCCAGTTGTGTTGCTTTCTGTATTGTCATAACAGTACATTTTACTCGGTGCAGTCTTTGTGAGTTGATTTGCTTCTTATGTAAATACTTATGGTAAATCTAAGCATTTGACAGCGACTAAAAGACAAATAAGGCATAAATACATAAACATACCCACAGCTCATTTCAAACAATCTACAACATTAACAATGAGAGACAAGTATTACAGCCATTACAGCTATCAAACCTTAAAAGCTTAAAATGCTGCCCAATGGCCCTGGGTCTGTTACAGTCTGTATATGTGATTAAAATGGCTGCCCTGCCTCTTCTGGATGTTTACTGGAGCATTTAGTGTGATTCCTCTGTAGTGGCACAGCAGGATCAAACATCATCTGCTGTAATGACATCAGTGGCTATTAAGAAGGCCCGTGATTATGTCTATGCTTTTAGGGCTGCTCTTAAACTGAGTCAGTCTCCGTGAGAGTCTGGTGAGTCTGTCTCATACAAAGTGCTGGAAGAAGTACGTGATTTTGTTACTTAAAGGTGCACTGTGTGACTTTTCTGGTGGAGGGTCCGTCAGATGCTTTTCTTCATGGGGATGTTATTGCTGGAGTGTTTCAAAGTACCGTATTTTTCGGACTATAAGTCGCACCAGAGTATAAGTCACACCAGCCAAAAAATGCACAGTGAAGAAGAAAAAAACATGTATAAGTCGCACTTATTGGGGGAAATTTATTTTATAAAATCGGAGACCAAGAACCGACATTTCATCTTGAAAGGCAAGTTATAGAAGTTATAGTAATAAAAACAACCCAATAGAGAACAATCTGTGTGTCATTCGTTCATTTATTTTTCAATATAGAACCAAAAATAAGAAAACAAAAAAACAACTATTTTCTTTATTATTTGTCTCTAAAACCAAAATGAAAAAATGGATAATGATTTGTTTTTTCATTTTTGATTCATATATACGATTCATATATTTGGTCTATGGGCTGTCAATGTGAAAAATGTAATATATAAGTCGCACCTGAGTATAAGTCACAGGAACCACGCAAACCCTGAAAAACAGTGTGATTTATAGTCTGAAAAGTACGGAATGGTGTTAAACTTTTCTATCTTCATGGAGACTACACCAGACCAAATTACAGGTCAGATCTGTGGAAAGGCGACCTCGCTCACAGTCAGAATGTCTGTTTTTCTAGGTATTTTTGAGCTATAAAACCACCTGTAATTGAATAAATGAAAGGTAAAGCTGTTTAATGTCATATTGAGCAATGACATGTCCATAGAGACAAGCAGGACCCCGTACCAAAATGTTACATAGTGTGCCTTTAAGTAAAAGTGCAAATACTGGTGGGGGGGAAAAAAAAAAAAAAACTATCACATGAAAAAATCTACTCAAGTAAAAGTATTAAAGTACCAGTTTTAAAAAGTAATTAAGGACTAAAAAGTAAAAGTATTTCACGCCAATTTTGATATAATAAAACTAATACAATTTCAAATAAAACTAATAAAACTTCAAATGTAGAGATGTTGATAAAGATTTGTATTTGAATTTTGTTTAAAAACTTGACCAAAACCTTGACAAAAATTTTTATCTATCTTTTTTTTTCTTGTTTTTTATTTATATATATATTTTTGATCAAACTATGAACATGTTAAAAATAAACACACAATAATAATAAATAAAATAAAAAAAAACTTTTACTTTTCAGTTCACTTTTCAAGTACAGACACCTGCTCTCAAATTTAGTAAAGTAACAGTAAACTACAGATACCTTTTTTTCTTAAAGGTGAATTGTGTAACTTTTGTGTTGGAGGGTCCATCACCTGCTTGTTTCTATAGATATGCCATTGCTCTGTCTGGAATGTTCCACAGTATGACATTAAAACAGCTCTACCTTTAATATAATCAATTACAAGTGTTTGTACGGCTCAAAAATACCTTGAAAAACAGATGTTTTAACTGCGAGTGGGGTCGCCTCTCCACAGATCTGACTTGTAACTTGGTCTAGTTTGGTCTCCATGAAGATAGAAAGGTTTAAGATCATAGAGTGAAACATTCCAGACAAAGCAATAATATAATTTGACGGACCCTCCACTAGAAAAGTCACACCGTTCACCTTTAAGTACAGTATTTTACTACTTATACTTCATTAATTCCACCTCTCCCCATACATATATATACACAAACTGCAGAAGAGGAGGCTGCAGTGCGTGCGGGTGGTATACAGCTCTAAATGGTACTTTCTAAAGGTTAAATTCACAGTCTGGTGGTTTCTTTATGTACTCCCAAACTCAATCATCAAGAAGTTCAGTACACGTTGAAATGCGGCTGATTGAAACGGAAGGAAATATTTCATCACAGTAAATAGGCCAAATGAAGAAATGCCAAGTTAGCGCCAGAGAGTAAAGCCAGACTGGTTTAGAAAATACCATATTTCATAGTATAATTTCAGATTGCGGAGTGGTTATTTGAGATTGGATGGCAGGTATAATAACCTAGAAGCTGATACTTCCATCTCCCCAGACGCCTCCTCGATACATTATAAAGCAATTACAAGGAATAGAGCTGGAAGTGACACGATGGTTATAGGGTTAATTCAGAAAGTTTGCTGTTCAGTCCCAGCTCGAATCAGCGCATGTTGTCATTGTGTCCTTGGGCTAAACACTCCAACTTGCAAATGTGAATGAATGAATGTGTTGCACGATTACTCAGGGGGATGCTGAGACGGGAGGCACATTTCCATCTTTGTAAAGCCAGTGTGTTGTAAATCTAAACAAGACATGATTGAAATGGCATAATGTGGATAGAATGAACCGAGTATCACCTGAAGGAGCTCATATACTGGCGGTACTGCAGTTTGAGAATCAAAAGCAAATTACTAAAGAATTACATTACATACTTTACATACTTTTCTGCAGCCTGAGATCGTTTATCTTCAATAGTTTAGCGGAGTTTTGCTGAAGTCGCCGCCGTCAGATGAGCGGAAATGATGTCCTATAATTACCGCAGAAATAATAATGAATAATTTTAGAAATATACTCACATAAATGAAAATTGTCACAGCACAAACAGCACAAATGAAATGCAAACGTTTTCTATAATTTTCTGCCTGTTTTGAGGCTATTTCACATTTTGAACTGCAAGTATCTTAAGAACCATAATCGCACAAACAAAACTTTTTGCAGCGCAAAACAGCACAAACGACTGACTCCATTTTGGACTGTTCTAGAGCATTTCGAAGCTTCCTGTGAGGCTGGCTGACCCCAATTTGACCTATAAAAGAATGGTTAATTTATCAAAAACTAAAGAAGCACAAATTAAACTTTTTGCAGCACAAAACAGCACAAACAAAGCACAAACGACTGACATAGTTTTTGTGTAGGTTTGCGTTTGATGGGGGGCCAACTTCACGCAGGTGTGAAAAAGCAATAATATCCCCATTTGAGAAACGCTAAGCAGTAAATAGGCCTGTGGGTTATAGCCACAACTTTGTAAATACAGATTATAAATGTGGTTTATGTTGGTATTTGAGATATAATTCAGCAACTTTGACTTTAGATGAGTTACTTCTTGGAGAAAGAGAATAGAAACATTTCTTTTTGTTAATTTTAATTTACAAAAAACATATACAACCTCAACAAAAGGACCATGAAACTCAACAAATATATTCCTGATTATGACCTTAAGTAGCAGTGTAGCATCAGCAGTACCCGAGCTAACCTTACTACAGTGATTCTCATTATAACTGCAGTATTAGTCATGCATGAGTTGGCTACTCATATCAGAGACTTGGCTTCAGGGCAAAGGGAAACAGTGGTCCTCAAACATACAGTTCCCCGGACTCCTGTTTGTACTTATAATAGTACTTCAACAATTGTCCAATCTGTGGAATTGCATTATTAATATTTGTCATGGTTGCTTTGAGTAAGGAATACATTATGAACAAGGTAAAGTAAGAAAAAATATGCTTTAAAGTTCTTTCTTCTTCAGGCGATGGGTTGGAAATTGCTAAATAAAGTCACTTGTTTAATTTCAGGTCACTCTTAAAGCAACATTCTCCATGGCAAACAAGCAAGAGGCCAAATAAGAGTCAGGTTTGTGGAGATGCAAGCCCCTTCTGAGTAAACACGTTTTTCTTCATATTTCAGTGCAATAAAAACACCCAAAGAATAGCAAATTATCTAATCTGTCTATTTTTTTAGTTACACAGTGGGGCTTTGAGGTCAAACCAAGTGAAACCAACACATAAATGGTTTATATGGGCAGGGGTGTAGATTTGCATAGGGACAACCAATATTTGGGGAAGACAAAATGGTCTCTACCAATATATGCCATTTTATTTTAATAAACAAAAATATTAATTTATAGCAAATATTTTTCCAAACTCTATAGTATTAATTTAACACATTTTAGTTCACATTTTGTTTATTGTTCTGAGATGTATTCAGTGATATGAGAACAGGGTTACCCAGGCTGCTATTAAATGGCCGCAATGGTGCCACCAGGTAAACTAGGGAAGTGCAAGCGCCGCATGTGCTGCTCACAATAGTGCCTCCGCTGTCCGCTCTGTTTCATTTCTCTCCAGCGACCACGTAGGGAAATATATCAGGTAAAATATCAGGCAAAACAATCATGCCACCACCGAAAAAATAATAATGTCCCCACCAAAGCTGAAACCAAACCTACGCCCTTGTATACGGGTCTCCTCTGCAGGGTCAATATTATTGCAAGGTGCACATATGGTGAGATCAGTTACCCAAGAAAAGCTTAGAGTAGAGTCTCTGCTCCTCCATATTTAGAGAAACCAGTCTTTAATGACTGACAAAAGGGAGATCATGCTAACTACCAAAAGTCTCCTGTGTAATATAAATAGAAATGTGGTCATCTTAACAATTTCTTATTTTGGTTGTCAGTATCAGTACTTGTTCAAATGAGTATCTAGTTTCAATTTTAGTCTTAGTATTGATTAGTATCTGGGTATTGATTTTTGTGACAACCTAGAGGAAACATCTAGGGTGATAGAAGTCATCTCTGCATAGATTGTTTTGGAAGATAATTAAGAATAAGTACATCTTGTGTTTGGATGAGCGGGAACACCATGTTAAAGATATGTCCTTTACATAATGGAAGTCTACATGACTAATTGTTTTATAATTAGCGTAACTGCTACACTTCTAAACTAGTTTGTGTAATCACTTCTAAGCACGGAACACAGTCTAATCCACTTGCATTTGATGTCTTCTTTAATAAAGCCATAAAAGACAACAAAGCATGACTCACTCGTGCATCAATAGCCTTTCTCCATTACACATAATACTGGGTCTTCTACTCGGAGCAACTTCAACTCCCCAAATCAATGTGTTCCACTGGAGTCGGGCTGTATACCTCCCACATGTTCACAGGCTCCCGCACCAAGGACGCGATTTAATTAAGCCCAAGCTTCAAACACAATCTAAACAAACAGGCAAGCCACAAACAAACAGCACGTCCAATTACAGCAGTGTTAATATGCAGGGAGAGGAGGGTGAGACGGCGAGAGGTAGAGAGGGGGGCTTTCATCCATACTTCTGAACATCGGCCGCAGCCCCGGGTTCAATGGGGATTAGTGTTCACTTGAGAACAAAGCTGAAAGAGACACTTTGCTGGGAAACAGTCCAAATGTTAAGAGAAATTTAAATTGTGTCCTGTATTGTCTTTGGAAATGTAGAAATATATGCTTTTTTACCTTTGAAATTACATTGTTATGGGTGAGTTTAGCAATGATGTGAAATTACTGGCTGCTACTTTCTATGTTTGCATGTATATTGAGCACTTTGGTGCCATTGCTGGGTTCTTCTTGCAAAATTACATTTACATCAAGCTCTGAAGAGTTTACCTGACCAGCCAGAACCAAACGCTTTGACAAAATATGACAAAGACAAGAGAATTTCAAGTCATATCTTGTCTGCCTGAGTTCTGAGAGTCTGATTGACAGACAGATTAACCAATCAGAGAGACAAATGGGCTGTTCGCATCAAAAACAAATCGGGAACACAAAAATAAATAAATAAATAAATAAAGGACTGAAAAAGAGCACAGATTTTTTGCAGAATCAACAACTGAAGCACCAAACTATTATTTATCTCAGGTAAAAGAAGTTAGATATTTTGTCCTGAATGATTCGACAAGTTTGGAGAGGACTTGTCTTCCACTCCCATTTGAGAGACACATTTGAGAGACACGGAGGATTTTCACCCTCTTTTGTTCATTTCTATTCCCTTCTGGATTCAAACAGAATGCCGAAGGGTCAGACTGGTCAGGGAAATGAAGAATGAAGAGCAGGATTGGACAATATTGGTGTTTCTAATGGAAATAGAAGAGCAGTGAAGCAGCAGGTATACAACTTTAGTTACAATTTGAAAGCCTTGCTACAAAATATTGATCAGCAATTCATGTACATGTTACTGGCTAAAACGGCAAGCCAGTTTTCAGATGTAGGGCTATGACCTGAAAAAATCCATATATCGATATTTTCTTAGCACATGCAAAACTGATGGGGGCAAGCCTGCTTTAAATTCATTGGCTTGAGAGAATATTGCAAATCCTTTCTGAACTTTTTCTACATGTCAAAGTTCACCAGTTATTGTTGGATGAAAATAATTAACTCAATACTGTCTCTGCCTCGATAAAACTCGATATAGTTAAAGGTGCACTGTGTAACGTGTCTGGTAGAGGCTCCGTCACCTGCTTGTCTCCATGGAGATGTACTTAGAAAGTTCCACAGTATGGCCATAAATGTACAAATCTCCATGGAGACTTGCAAGCCAAATTAGAGGTTAGGGTTTAGCACTTAAACACAAACACAAATTAGTTAAGTACCATACGCTGGAGATGCTCATGGAGACAAACCTCCTTCCAGAAAAGTTACACAGTGCACCTTTAATATAGTTAATATAGATACAGTATACTGTGCAACACTTCTCTTCTTTGGCAATGCAACTCTATATTTATATAAAGTTGGGACCTGCACAAAGGCACACTGGTTTGTCACTGCTTTAAAATTTGCCTTTTGAACATGAGATTAAAAAATACTTACCACACGTTGCATCAGAATCCATGTGAGTTCCTAAAAAGAGAAAAAAAAAATCAATTGACTTTCATATTCTGCTTTCTCCATGACACAGAAAACATGCTGGTCTATAGTGCCTCTGTCTACTCCCCTCACCAGACCAGTGCTGCGTACGGCCTCCTATTGATTCCACTACACCTGCCCTTGAACCGCTAATGGCTTCATGGAATTGGCCAGCAAATATTGGCCAAGTTTAAAGGGGATCTTGCAGAGACTGTCTTGAGGGACTATTGATTCTTTTGATTGGATGTCAGAGGTTTTTGAGTTGGACGATAAGGTTATTCTCTGATCTGTGCTCCATCCACTTATGTCCACAACACTGAGCACAAACTCGTACTGCAGTCTTCAAATGCCGCAAAAAAGGTCCAGCGATTTCTTATAAACCGGCCAGGAAGAAGGCTCTTATTGGGTTATCGCAAAGCTGGAGAAGGAAGGTGAATTGAGCCACAAATTCTCAAATAGATAAGATAGTTGACCACGATGTGAAAGGGGTTTATAATAAAAATAAGGTTGATGTATGACAAAATTATAGCTAGGACATAGTACCAGTGGGTATGATAGTGGTGTTTACATTCTTTTTAGCACATTTTTTTAATGTCAGAAATAGAAGTAAACATTGACCAGGTGGCAGTATGTTAGATTTGCTTAGGACCACCTGTGCCAGTTTTGGGCTTGGCGGGGAAACCTTGTGTTTTTTGTGAGTTCACAAATTCTTGAGAATCCGTCTTGAGCAGATCTGGCTGAATCATTTCACCAGTGACCTCACATGGACTAACAACACCTACTCCCTGCTCAAGAAAGCACAGTAACGCCTACACTTCCACCGCAGGATAAGGAAAGCTGACCTTCCCCCTTCTGCACTCACCACCTTCTACAGGGGTGCAGCTGAGAGCATCCTCACCAGCAGCCTCTCAGTCTGGTACGGCAGCTGTTCGGTCTTACAGAGGGCGGTGAGGACTGCAGAAAAGATCATCAGATCACTCCAGTCAGCCATTCAGATCTTATACACATCCCGCTGCTGCAAGAAGGCCATCGATATCATCAAGGACACCACTCACCCAGCACACAAACTGTTCTCCCTCCGACCATCTGACAAACATTATCGCAGCAGCAGTGCAACACTACTGGACTGTGCAACAGCTTCTTCCCACAGGCCATCAGGCTCATCAACGCACTCAAGATAATCACATGAACATACTCTTAACTGCACATTGGAGTTTTTTGGTGACATCACAATTTTGATCACCCTGTGTAATTTTGTTACATGGTGAAATTGACATTAAAATTCACTTTGACTTTGATGTGATTGGTCCCGCACCAGCTGACCAGTCACAGGGCAGCACTGTGGTTTGGGTAGAAGCCAGCGCCAAATGAACCAAAATAAATATCCCAACACCAATAGATACACTTAGGCATATTTTTGAGGAAATAGACTGTTTTGTTTATGAAAAACGTTTAGAGCTTTGTGCATTTATAGACAGATAAGACAGGTGTGCTTTTCTCTCAGCTGGATTTAACTAACTGTTGTGACACTTCAAACAATAAATAAATATTGTTTGAATGGTCCTATCATTGGTCCAGAGTGCTTTCAGGGAGAGCCATCCAATATTGATACATAGAACTTATTCAGAGGGCTACGCATATCAATCTGGGGAGAACCGGGCTAGAAACCGGTCTGCTCGGAGGAAACCCCCTCAAACACAGGGAGAACATGCTAACTCCACACAGGAAGTCCAATGCCTCTTGCTGTGAAGTTTGAATGCCACTCAGCCACTGTGTTATAACGAGTAGCAGTAGTATTAATAGTCTTTAGAAGTAACTAGGCCTGGGCAAAAAATCTATTTAAAATAAGAATCAAGTTGGCAAGTCAAATTGATTCATTTTTTCGGAAAATCGATATCTAAGATTTTTTTTAAACATTTTGCATTTGCCAAGACTTTCCGTTTGCACTTCCTGCAGTGCGTCTCTCACTTTCCCCCGAAAACGGCACAAGCACAAACAAATCTCTGTCACAGAAAGAACACTTATATAATCCACAAGCCATGTCCTTTTGTCCGACAGAGGCTGACCACATCAGCACAAGGAAAGAGCTGATTTTTTCCAGCATTTAAAGCTACAATAAACACATTCTAATCTCAAACAGCTGATGTGGCTCTATAGTGGTTATGGTTTATATTTTGTAGAGTTGAGTTTATTTAAGCAAATTAGTAATAGTAATAATAATGAAGACAATTTTCATCTAAAACTCTTAATGATTAATCGATAACTGATCGTTAAATCGTTAATTCTCCCGGTGATCGACTAAGAAAATTGAATCGAATGCCCATCCCCACGAATCGGGAAAGGGGAGGGGGGGGGGGGCATTGCCCAGCTCTAGAAGCAACAAGACGCAAGGTGCACAAGTAGGACTATCGAGTGGGACTGTACTAGTAGCTTCAATAATGCAATATAGCTGGTCAGAAACAATTTTAACAGTATGTCATTGTAAGTGCTATTACATGTAAGGAAATAGTAGTGCAGGGCATCCACATTTTGTCAAATTAACTATAGTTCTTGAATGTTTACTGGAATAAGTAAAATGTATAACTTTTGGCATTGGTGTGACATTCACTGTAGGCGTGTACCAGAATGTGTTGCAGCAGTGGTTGTAATCTCAATACAAACAGGAATGACACCCCCTTTCAGGCAGTATCAGATGGTGGGATATTAGGTCCAGTGTTATCTAATAAATGTAGCAGCAGTCAGGGTGCAGGCTATTATTGGGTTAGCTGTTTGCTGGAGGCGAGAGTAAAACTGTGCCATGGCTACATAATACTCAAAGTGAGCAGCAGAGAAGTCATAGCCTGAAGCCACGTCTACCCAAGTACTGACCTAAACGTGAATGAGAGTTGAGCCACGAACACTATAGGGCCAATCTGCACGAATGACTTGCTTTGCCTAATACAATGCCATATATTGTATTACAGTGGTTTGTATTCATATGGGGCTATTCTTTGTAAATGTAGGTCGTGTGCCAAAGTGTCCAGTTGCATTATGCTGTAGACAAAATGTAGAGACTGAAGATCTGATGTGATATTATTGGCGCTTATGACCCACATGGGGTTTGCCTATGGTCGATTAAACTATAAATAAAGTCAATTTGCGGCAATCTATATGACAAAACTAAAGATTGTGATATAATTCAGCTCAAAAGATCAGGAGTAGTGGTAGAAGCCCTGTAGTGTTAGTGGCGGTAGAAAAAGTAGTAGATGTAGTAGTGGTAGCAGCAGTAGTAGGAGCAGTTATAATAGTACAAGCCAAGCCTAGTAGTAGTAGTACAAGCATATTAGTAATAGTAGAAGTAGTAGTACACAGGAGCAGCAAGTAGGTAGGGGAACACCAGCACGTCTGAAGCTAAAGTCCATTGCTAGAGGTGGTCAAATACTGTCAGAAGTCAAAAAAACAGCACAGATCAGTGTTGCTTCAGTGGAGATCTTGTGGTAGTAGTGAGTCTGTCAAGACAAGAAGCTAGCGTAGTGATGGGTCAAGTTCTTAGCTTCCACGTAAAATGCCAAATTGCACAGAAGAGACTTAACACCACTTTCTAACCCATCTTACAACAGCCACAAGTCTAACAAACAAAACACTCTGCCTGGTTCACTCATTAGTGTCTGGAAACGTTATAAAATAACTTTATAAGCAGCCTTAGCCTTACCTTTGTTAATTTCCCACTGCGCATGTGAAAGCCCAAAAGGCTTGATCGCCGATGTCGTTTCTAATTCCATTTATTTATGAGTGAATTATATTTTTTGAAAATGGTAAAAAAATACAGTCCCGAACTATTTTCTTTCAGCAACTCTGTTTCTATTTTTCTTCACCATCAGTAGTCGATCCTCACTTGTTGCTTCTGGCGGCTAAGAGCCGCTCACCGCTGCTGGAGTTGGCCATCGAGTCTTTTGGACTTTCACATGTACAGTGGGAAATCAACAAAGGTAATGCTAAGGCTGCTTATAAAATTATTTTATAACATTTCCAGACCACTAATGAGTGAGCCAAGCAGAGCGTTTTGTTTGTTAGACTTCTGGCTGTTGTAAGATGGGTTAGAAAGTGGTGATCAGCTTCTTCAGTGTGAAGCAAATTGGCTTTTTACATGGAAGTTAAGAACTTGCCCAATTCACTACACTAGTTTGTTGTCTTGACAGACTGCGACAGTGAGATCTCCACTACTGATCTGTGCCGTTTTTTGACTTCTGATAGTATTTAACCTCTAGCAATGGACTTTAGCTTCAAATGTGCCGGAGTTCCCCTTTAACAGTACATAGTTGTAGTACTAATGATAGTTGTAGGTTGTGGTTTGTTTTCTTCACTTACCTGAAATGTACTTGGGGCAACATGAAAAATAAAAAAATGCATCTAAAACATGTAGAAAAGTATGGAGGCCAACCATTTTCCTTGTCAGATCTGCTTTACTGATGAGACGGTCAATAAATCTGTATGGGCAAGATTGTTATGGTGCAACATGAAAATATAAGCCATAAATATGCGTGTGTATGTGCATGTGTGTGTGTGTGTGTGTGTGCGCGTAGGGAAAACTCTCCTGTTTGTCTGACTTTGCAATTAGTTAGCAGCAGCAGAGGCGTCTGCCCTTTAGTTGCGATAGAGTTGTATTCCCAAGGTTCAAAGGGGTTTCTTTAATCAGGCTGTTTCTGGTCTGCAGCATAAATCTGTGTCAAACAGGGAAATAAGGAGCTTTGCGTCTTTGAAATCTGCTCTGAACCTTACATGCTCATCGTGTCCTGCTGTAACATAGTTTAGTGAGGACATCCAGTCTGTAGATTTTACAGAAGAAATCATCATAAAAGAAATCATTATTTAAATCACACTATAGCAAGTAACAAGCCCGATCCCAAGTCAAGATTAATGAGATGGTTCTGGCAAAAATCTATATATGCAACATATATATAACCTATACAAGGGATGGAGAATTTTGCAAGGACAAATTGCAACAAAAGGGGTTAAATGTTGGTGAGTTAGTCTCACTCATGTCTATTATACAGTATTTAATAGTCAAAATCATAGTATAGAAGGAACATTTGGTGTAATATGAGCTTTAAACTACTTTAGGGGAGCTGACCCCTGCTATTTCCTCTCTACCTGTCAGATATAAGATAGCTTTGGCTGATAACAACTGTGATGCTGATTTATTCTTCATTATACACAATGGACATGAGGCAGACTTTCAAGTCACATGCACACATGCTTTTTTTTAATCCAGCAGAGGGCACTAGGACAGTATCTGCACAGAATGAAAAGTGAAGTAGCCAAAAACAGCTAAAACTGCACACTAGAGGAAAACTGAGAACTGAAATGATGAACAATGATGAATCTGTACAGACTTTAAAAACACAGAGGAGCTTCCAAGACTGCAACAACCACACGTTAAATGCGCTTTGAGACAGGACCACTCAATGCTAGTCAACACCAAAGCTTCACACGTCAAAATTCTCAATCACTATTAAAGGTGCATTGTGTAACTTTTCTGATGGATGGTCCACCAGTTCTGCTTTTCCATGGAAATGGTATTGCTTTGGAATGTTTCACAGTATGACATTAAACCTTTCTAGCACCATTAGGGTGACCACTCGTCCGGTTTTCGGCCGGACAGTCTGGTTTTAGAGCCTTCTGTCCGGACCTCTATTATGCGTCCTCATTTTTGACATTTTGTCCTCATTTGGCGACCATCAGCCGCCACTTTTGTATCACCATAAATCCCCGTCCATATTGCACCTGCAAATTGCTATGCACACGTATGATCTCTGAAAACATGAACCATCTCCCACGCGATATACGCACAGAACACTTACCATGAGCAGAACATCCCTCTGCCACAGAAAGAACACAAATAATCCTCTGAATCGTGTCCTTTAGTCCGGCAGATGACCACATCAGTGCACAAGGAAAATTTATGCAAATTAACCATGCAGTTTTAAGTTTCATTTCTGTAAGACGTAAACAAATGTGCCAAAACTGCATTAAACACATTATAATCTCACACAGGCTGATGTGGCTCTATAGTGATTATGGTTTATATGTTGTAAAGTTGAGTTTATTTATGCAGATTAGTAATAACAAAAATAATGATGATAATTTTAAAACCTTCATGATTAATCGATAATAGATGACAATTGATGAATAATAATAAGTGTGATCATTATAATCATAATACTAATAACATACAATAAATAATAATATAACAGTAATATAATAATGATAATATGATGATAAAAATAATAGTGATACGTGGTTGTATAGGTCTGTTTTTAGCCATTTTGTTGGGCTCTGCAGTTTCCCCTCTGGTTCCAGTAGTGTCCTCACTTTTGGGCCTATGCGTCCTAATTTTCAGAGTCATGCTGGTGGTCACCCTAATCACCATGGAGACCAAACTAGGTCCAAGTTACAGGTCAGACCTGTGGAAACGCAACTGAGCCAACTCAGAATGCCTGTTTTTCTAGTATAATAATGGGGTTAATAAACTGTGTGTGTTGACTACGATTTATTTGAAAAACTCATTTGGACGAAGAGGCTGTAGGGCGGCCTCAGTGATTGGCTCTTTGTGCGTTCCCTTATCTGCGGCCTCATTAACAGCGTGTTGATGGGTTGCCAAGGTTAATAGACATTCCCAGTCTAAGCACAGCCCCCAATAGGCCCCAGTCAGCTGAATCTACACGGCTATCTATTTTAGCTTAATATTTGTGCTTCTCTGCATGTGAGCGCTAATCTGGTGCACAGGAAGCCAAACACATGGTCAATTTCCTCCCCCAGTCATATCATTAGCCCTGAGCGTAATCTGTCGTTATAATTCAGATGATGGAGCCTGCTGGTTGGAGCTTTGCTAATAAGTGAAATAAATCACACTGGAGCATTTAGACCAGAGGAGGAAGAAGTCCGCCATTTTGTTGGTCTGTGTAAAGTCTCATGTGTCTTGATTACCAATAAGAGCAGATGAAAAGGGCACACACACACAGCCAGAGGTAATCCAGGACTAACCATGCCTTGAATACTGAACGCCTTGAAATATCAAAAGGGGGCCTCGGCGGTTCGACTGGGCCACAGTGATTTTCACAAAAACATTTACTCACTTCGCGGCGACATTTTGATGAAATTAAAAAATCAAGTGAGTTGGAAAAACAAATCAATAATATTTGGGCTGTTGTAAACCCGCGCAGGATGCAGTCTGTAAAAAGGATCGGTGACATTTTCAGCAAATATGAGATTAGTTTGTGATTAGAAAAATACCCCTACAGCATGACGTGAATATACATGAGGTTAAAGCTGCAGAAATCAGACTCCCATTATGTGTCATACTTGAGCGGCAAACAAACCGTGGAACTAAATTAACAGTAATAATATTGCAAGGAAAATTCAGGCGTGGATATTGATACGTTGCAGCTAATGTCATCAACATTCCCTGGGTATGTGATGCTAACTGCAGGCTCTGCTCTGTCTGAAGCTTGTCCGACTTTAATCTGAGCTTTATTTTAACACAATCTGACCAGAAAGAACTGATTTGTCTAGAACAATAGGTGATCTGATTTGTGCCCTTAAAAAAGTCTCTCACATATAACACTATGGTCACAAGAGTTAGTGTTAGTGTCCAACAGGCTCTCAGTTAAGGCCACTACAGGATTTGGTCTGTCTTAAACAATTTTTAAATGTACGACAAAAAATGTGCACCACAGACATGAGGAGAATCTAATGAGATTTTAAATCTCCAATTGCTAAGACTGCAGCAGGATACAGCGTAATAGAGGCTATAAAGCTGTGAGCACGATGGTGTCAGCTGTTTCCTGTCTGCAAAACAACGACTTTGAGACTCCTAATTGTTCAAAAGATCAGACTTTTGCACTTCTGGTTTAGATACAAGGCAAAACTGTGTTATTATTATTTGAAATGTGGTGCAATACTTCAGATATATGATTTTTAAAACATAAAAGAGGCGATAAAGTCCACAGGAAGTAGAGTCACTGTCACAAATCTGCAGCTTCGTCTACGCTGTGTGAACAGACACATGAGAGGAACTACTCTCACTTTATTACTTTCAAAGGACGCCTCAAACTGGATTAATAGCGCGGTTTTGTGGACTGGATGTCATTATTTGCGGAGGACAATTTCTATGGATAATGTGGATTAGATGCTGCACTTTAAATTTACCACTTTACGAGGGGTGAGTAATAAAGACTTCTCAAAATTTTCACTGTTTCCTGAGTTTGTATCTTGCATCTGTGTCCGTCAATCATTACCTATCTACGTAACTTAAAATGACTTAAAATAAGAACATTTTACTTTATTTGAGTGGATTCTACTTGACAAGTAAAAATATTTGCCAGTGGAACAAGTTTTTTTTTTCTTAATTTAAGCAACATTAAATTTTCTTATTTTAAGTGTAAAAAGTTGTTCTCTTTATTTTTTGTGTAGCAAGATGTATATTTATATTTTAAGTACAAAAAGTCTTTTTCCAGTTTTACTTGTCAAGTGAAATCATGATAAAACTTTCTTAATTCAAGTCATCTTAACTTGACTAGATTTCGTTTTTTGCCGTGTACCTCGTAACATTTCACAGCAAAAAAAGCTTGGCCAAAATTTAAGATTTAAACACTAAAATTCATCAGAAAATGACTTAAAATTTGTGAAATTATCTGTCCATGCTGCTAGATAATGTTACTTGACAAGTTATCTTAAAATAAACTACCTCTAGACTAGAATTAAGCAGTCTCAGAACTAGAAAGTAGATAATAAATCTGAAAACAAGATGAATAACCTGATACAAGTTTTAAAATCTCGGCCAGATCAGAAAACAATGACAGTGCAGACAAAGGAATAACATCTCTAAGAAGTCAAACCGGTGCATTCCCTCCAACAGAACAGAACAGAAAAGTTACAGAGTGAACTTTCAAACACATTTTCTTTTATTTTTTCAGTTTGACATTCTGAATATTTTGCTTTATGCATATGTTTAAGTCTGAACGTGTTAATTTCTTGCTGACATCTCCAAACTCAGGAGCAGTTGTTCATCCTGCTCTTGTTATGCCCCCCATCCCTCCGCCCTATTATATTTTTCTTTCTGCCTGCGCCTCGGAAACTACTAAAGCGTTCTTGTGCACGGGTATTGTTTATTTCTGTAATTGCGGCGGCTGGAAGACTACATCTGTTGTGTATTTTTTCACCCCATTGTCTGCACTTAACTTTAATTACACTGTTTCCGCATTGCCTTTCGCTGTCAATTTCCGCTTTTTAACCATTGCTTTTTGTGTTTTTATCTGAGCGAGAAGCCGGTAATCGCGCACCGACAGGAGGAAAACAACTGGTGCTTAAAGAAGTGGATGTGCTATATTCCAAAGTATTTCATTTTAGCTTGAATCATGGCAAACTGGCGCCCACTCACTGCCATTTTCATATGGAATGGAAGAAGATTTTTATTAAGACTGTTTGACCACACAAACGTTAAATAAATAATGACCTTTAAAACAAGCTTCAAACATCAACAGTAGCTACGTATCTGTGCAACGTCTGATTTATTCTGCCATGTTGCATATTTATCCATACAATTTCCTATATACTTCATAATAGACACCTTGCAGCTGATGTCATCAATAATCCCTGTGGGTGTGAAGCTAACTGAAAGCACTGCTATGTCTGAAAGTCATTTATTCAAGATAGACTTCAATCTGAGCTCTGGTTTTGCTGGAACTACAACAGATGAGCTGCTTTGTGCTGCTAAACAAGGCTCCTGAGAAAGTGTTGTTTAAATCCATTTTGTATTTTTTTCTTACATTTTCAGATTATTTTAAAACAGTGCTAATCTGCGCATTGTGTCACTATCGTAATTGCAGAATATTTCATCGTAGAGATACATAGAACAACCCCACCCTGACGTCACTACAAAGTATTAATAGGGTGCACGGTTCCAGTGGTCACAATGGAGGTTTGGTTCTCCGATCAGTCATTGTTATAGTGGATTTGTGTTCTCTTTGTAATAAGCATTTTAATAGTCGGCACAGTGAGGAGGTGGCACAATCCTCCAGTAATCAATGACCAAGCCATTAAGAATATCATGGAGATGAGTCCCTTGGTGCGGCACCATGGCACAAGTGCCCCAGCAACATTGAAGAGTGGGTCAAATGCAGAGGACAAATTTCCCTGCTGCGACCATAAAGTGTAGATTATTGTTTAACCTGAACTCACTTGGGTCGGTTTTTGAAATGATGTCGTTGGATAGACTATAAAAAGTGCTTTTTTTTTTTTGTGATGTTGATCCTGTAACAAGCTGACTGCTGTCCATTATATGTAGTCAATATGATTAACTTAGGTTCAGGAGCAGGACCACGCCTCAACCGCCCTCGCCTCCTCTCCAGCGAATCACAGCTCACTTCCACCATGCCTCAGTTTCCCAGAAGCCTATTTGTAGCAGCCTATCCCGGCAATCCAGTTTGTCCTGAATAACTCGACCGCACCCTCCCATCTCCTGTGTTCTGCTTGTTTCCAGACATAAGACGCTTACGAGGGGAGTCCCGTCCTGCTGGGCCATGAAGATTGAGACAGAACCCCCACCCTAGAGTCTTAACCTAGCCGCTCCGCCTCGTCCCCCTATAATAAACTCTTTTCTCTTCGCACATGTGTTGTTGCCGTGGTCCTTGCTAGTGAAACTATGTTTAACCCAACTGTGCTTTTATAAATGAGTCTATGTGTCCACCACCTAATAGTAAACACTGTTGATTTGCAATTTTGTAAGAGCCTTAAGCGTTGATATTATGAAGTTTGGGGATAAAGTCATTCACTGTACACTGGTGGGCACCTCTGCTACATTTCCCTGTGTGTAAAGGCTGTTTGAGAGTTGTGCAGACCCTCCGCACAACATCATGCATTTGAACTCCAGCAATGTTCCAAAGGGTTTATGAGAAACTAGTCAGACACATATTTAATCCTTTCCCCTGAACTTTAAAGCTCTTACATTACGCAAAACTGCCTCGTGAGCTTTAAGACATGCTTTTACCTCCTCAAACACACGTTGAGTTGTGTTCTGTTTCATTCACACGTGTGAGTAATCCTTTATTATTACCCTGTCTACTGTTCCCAAAGCTCAAAATACTCAATTTCACGATTCTGATGTGATGAAGTGTTAGTTTTCAAGTTAACAGCTACATTTAACCCTCAGTAGACATTGGCAATTCCACGGTTCAAATGATCCAAATGATTCTCGTGTAAGTGTATGGAGTTTAAAAGCACAGTGAAGCATTTCCTGTAAATACCATGACATCACAAGGTGGAAAGTGTAAAATGTGTTTAACATGTGTGAATGAAACAAAACACAACTCCAGGTGATGAGGAAACAACATTATAATGTAGATCAGAAAGAAAATAGTGTAATATGGGCCCTTGAAAGCCAATAGTTACTGGGATTTTCTACAGATACTTACAGAAATATAAATGAATGCAGAAAAACTGATTCAGCTCCTTATACTCCAGCAGTGAAAACGATTAAATGCATGCTTGAACATATTACTAAGGATTACGCCTGTTTTGGACGTGGCATCTGAAGTGAAACCTCCTCTGCAGGCTACAGATCTGAAAAGAAGCTGCATGACGTAAAATTGATTTCCTTTAAGCATTAAAACATGAGGCAAATCAGCATGAATTACATTAAACTGTGTAAGACAACATGGAAGTGGGTCAGGGCTCAGTAAAGAGGCAGAAAACACGCCTGTTAGCAAGAAATGACGAATGTGAAATGTGCGAGAATAAGGACATCCAGTATTAGCACTTTGCAGTTCTCCTTGGGATAAAATGAACGCGTAGGTTTAAGAAAATACACTGTGATAACAAGAGTTTAAAGGCAAACTATATGACTTTTTGGTTGGGGGTCCGATATCTGCTTTTTTATGAATTGCACTGCCTAAAATGTTCCATAGTATGACATTAAACAGCTCTACCTTACTTTTTTATAGCTCAAAAATACCTGTTTTTCTAGGTATTTTTGAGCTATAAAACCACCTGTCATTAAAAAAAAAGTAAGGTAGAGCTGTTTAATGTCATTTTCTGACAATCTGGTATCCATGAAGATAGAAAGGTTTAATGCCATGCAGTGAAACATTCCAGACAAAGCAATAACATCTCTATGGAGAAATGTATTCAACACACCCTCCACCAGAAAAGTTACAAAATGCACCTTTAAGTTGGTGGGATAATACCTGTTAGAAATACAAGCAATAGTTTTACTCCAATCAAAAAGCAATTTAGGAAGAAAAGTTTGAAAAATATGTTGAAAATTATAGGAAGTAGAGTTCTGTAAAGCTTCATATTGATTACATCGCACTAGGAGAATTCTGTCCAGAAGTTTGGCACAATTTATACACTAAAAACAATTTTTTCTGAATATTTAAACATGATTTCAGCAAAAAAAAGAGCTGTTTTCTTGTCATTTTATTAGACCACTTGTCATTTCTGTTTAGATTTGACAGGATTTGGCCCACTGTTCTGCACTGTTGTTGTTATGGAATACCCTCGTGTGATGTCATGATTTCCAGAAGTAAAAGTGTCTGGAAGTAAAATTTGAAACCTAAAAAAATGCCAAACTGGGAAAAAATGAAATGATGTTAAGTGTGTTTTATTAAAATGCGTCTTCCTTCCTGACAGAATAGTTGACAGGGCAGGACAAAGAGGTCTGTTGTCCCAGGCCACAGGTTTTTAGGGGCCCAAAATTGTAGCCTCTGCCTATTAATTAATATTAGAGGGGGTCCCATGTGAGTCTTTTTGCCCTGGACCCCAAAATATCTGTCAACAGGCCTGCAACCTGACATGGACGCTTTAACATCATAAGAGTTTAGTGGATGTTCATGTATAAGAAATAATAAAGTCATGTCCCATAAATCCTGCATGGATCTGTGTTGAGAGATCTAATCCACTGTCATCCTTCAAAACTTCTCCTGAGCTGCAGTAATCCCATATTAGAGAAGGTGCTAATCTGGATTATAACTCTGCTGTACATTTTCTCATCCTCCAACAATAACAAGGTGAATAAAATGACAAAACTGAGTGAGCAACACAACAATTCAAAGTCATCAAACCCTTTTTATCATCAAAGAGACCAAACCAGGCCAATTTCCTGGTTAGATCTGTGGAAAGGCAACCCCACTCAGTCACAATGTTTTTTCTAGGTATTTTTGAGCAATAAAACCATCTGTAAGTGAATATCCATAGAGAAAAGAAGGTTAATGGTGCAAACCTGTCAGACCACTGTTGGTCCACATTGGGTCACATGTTAACTCCTCATTGTCCAGTCAGTCTCCTGATGGTTTTTCCATTTCTTCTCATGTTATTCCCATCCATTTCAGGTCCTTCAACACCGTTCTCTTCCAGGTGTAATGATCTACCCTTCCTCGTCCTCTGCCCCAGTTTACATACAGGTCAAAGAACTGAAGAGGTTTGAACAAAGGGCTACATACGCATAAAGAAGTGCACAAAGGAAGCGTGATGTGGCCCATAGACTAGCAGTTTTTTAGTTCCATATCAGAAATAGTAATTTATTTACAGATAAAATAGTCCCCCATCTATCTCGGTAACGAGGTGGCATTTCAATATTCTGCCCCCACAACATGGATCAATTTACAAAAAGACTGGAAATTAAAAGAACTGGTTCCAATAGGACAGTTTAAACTATTGCTCAAAGGCTTGGAAATGAAATCTGTGGTTTGGAATTGTTTTAAATAGTCTTATGAAATTGTTGCTTGAAATGTGTCCTGTAATATTCTGGATTGTATTGGCCTGGGCTCCCTTGAAAAACAGAGTAGTAATCTCAATGGGTCTTTCCTGATTAAATAAAAATAAATACATCTGTATTATTGGTCAATATAATGTGATTTAATTTGCAGCAGTTCAACTTGTGGTCAGCCAAAGAGACCACTCCAAACAATCTGATCTTCATGTTTTCCTCTTCAGTAGAGGTTTGGCATAATGAAGTAATGTGTTTGAATATAGCAGTTTTATTATACCATCAATATTGAAACAGATCTAGACATTTATGACACAGAAGTTGCATTAGCGCTATGTTTCAAAGAGAGTCTGAAATCACATGTAATACATTTTATGCGCAGACTTCTATTGTGTGTGAGTGTGAATTAAAGTCGCCATTAGTGCTTAGCCCCAGAGCGGCGTTAAGATAAGCCCCAAATGAGCGCGCTCTAATGCAGCTCATTATTAGCACAGTGGAAGTGTCCAGGCTCTGTACTGACCGCGGTATTACCATCTAATGCTAAGTGACATATAGAGGTCTCCAGTGCTGTAGTTATACTGACACAACCGGATTACCGCACAGAGACCCACTCGCTTTCATTAAAGGGCTCATATTACGCTCTTTTCTCATCTATGTTATAATGTTGTTTCCTTATCACAAACATGCCCACAGTCGTATTTTGTTTCATACACACAAACCCTGCTTATTTACCCTTACTTATGAGTTCTTCTCTCAAACAGAAAACGCTCCCACCTTGTGTCATGTGGTAATACAGGAAGTGCTCCACTGCCACTTTTACTGCAATCATTTGGATAATTTAAGATCTGGAATTGCCAGTCTCGGCTGAACAAAAGATAAAATGAAGCTGTTAACACGAAAACTACCGCTTCATAACATGATAAGTTTTATTTTACGCTTTGGAGATGGAGACAGACTAATAAGGCAACTCTGGGTATGTTTCTGAGGAGCTAACGACATTCTAAAATGGCTTAAAGGGGCACTATGTAACTTTTGGTTGGGGGTCCGTTGCCTCCTTGTTTCTATGGATATGGATATGGAAGTCTGAGAACGTAAACACTGCCGAACTACTGAAAAAAGTGTCGGATTCATGTGTGACTTCACCTGGCGGAAGCGTACAGTGATATGACCGGAGAGAAAATAGTACCAAGCGATTATGAGGTCTGACTTTTTTTCTGTTCACGTTTTGTAACGCAAATGTATCACTCTTATGAATACATATTGTTTTGAGAAGAAAAACGCTTTATTGTCATGACCCCAGCCAACTTTCCGGACACTTTCGTCTGCACCAAAACCGGGGAAGAACTCGGCTCACTGGACGCTGTCGGGAGGTAAATCCAATCAAAAATCCCGAACTATCCCTTTAAACAGTTCTACCATACATTTATCCAATTACAGGTGGTTTTATAGCTCAAATATACCTAGAAAAACAGGCATTCTGACTGTGAGCGGGGTCGCCTCTCCACAGATCTGACCTGTAACTTGGTCTGGTTTGGTCTCCATGATGAGGGAGAAGTTTAATACAATATTGTGATACATACCGGGGTTACACAATGCACGTAAAGAGTAAATTTTGCATAATCTAGGACTTTTAAGAGAGTAAACCGTGCTTCAGTCAGTGCAACATCAGGCAGTGGCTTTGAGAGGCCGCGGTGACATAAAAACCAGAGCTGGACCAACGTGGAAATGCTAACTTTAATTTTCCAAACGGGTTTAGCGTAATCCTGATCTGACACATGCCGTACATGACTCAACAGGAATTAGGCGATGAACATTTGAGCAGTTGGTATGGCTCAAAACCTCCAAAGCCAAAATACTGGATAGAGTTACATTTAAGCCCTACGCTGACCAGATTTTACATATTTATGAGTAATACGGACATGAAAGACACATGTCAGAAGTGCTCAGAAGTTCAATTTCACCACAAAAATACTTGAATACTTTTTCCACATCACCAAACTTCAACTATAACAAATAAAAGTGCTACAATATGTCTCAACCTACCATCTTTTTTCAATATACTGTATAATTTCTAATGTTCAGGACTGAGGACATGACAAACACATGTCAGAAGTGCTCAAAAGTTCAGTTTCACCACAAAAACAATTGAATACTTTTTCCACATCTCCAGACTTCAGCTATAACAAATATAAGTACTACAATATGCTTCGGAATACCATCATTTTTCCGTGTATAATGTTTAATGTTCAGCAGCTGGGATTGTGGGAGATGCTACTGAGATCTCGGTTGAATTATATTGCATCTGAATTCGCTATAAGGAAAACATGTAAATTACAGAACAGCCTGATTCAATACCGCAAAGGGTTACAGTACCTCCTCAGGCGATGTAAATGTAAAATACACAATTGTTTACAGATGTATGCAGAACGTCTGGTAACCGCGCTACCACAAGCAGATATAATGTTCCCTGTTCTTGTTTTATATGCAAAGTGTCTCAAACAACGAACAACATCATCTTTTTGCAACTTGTTTCACAGAACAGTTAGAAAATTGTTGCTGTATGCGGTATGTTTCAACTATTCACCCATGTTGAAATGTTTCTTTATTGCATCAGCCCTAAATTATATTAAAAATCAGGTTTTAAAGGAGTAAAATGCAGGAGGTTCAGTCTCCAGCTTGTCTCGTGAAAATGTTCCACACTTATTTATCTTTATTCAATATTAAAGGTGTTTTTATTGGCAAAAAGTGCTTGCGTTTCTCTGTGAAGATTGTTATTCTGTGGAACATTCAGGCGAAAGAACATTTCCACTGAGAATAGAGGTTTTCAATGTGCCAGACTTTATTGTCCCCCTTAAGATAAAAAAAATTGTACTTTGCATTTGCCCCATTCTTCAGTATCACCAAAGCAACAAACTTGGTGCAGTAGGTGACCATTTCCAGATCTTGAGCTATTTGCAAGGCACCTACGTGGAGGATTAGCTGTGTTTTGGGATGGGCCTGGACAAAACCCACTCAGAAATATGGAAAACATGTAAACTCCTCACCAGGTCTGGGAATCGAACTTGGGAATTTCTTATTTTGAGGCAAGAGAGCTAATCAAAGAGACGCCAACTGCTGGAATTGGGGCCAAATTCAGCATACAAATAAACTGGTTACACAGTTTCTATGTGGAAAAACAATACTTATACTAACAAAAAGTTTTCTTGTCTTCAGGGGATCTGCTATTCTGTGGAACATATGGGCAAAACAACATCTTCATTAGCACCTTACCACCTGAATTTATATAGATGTATATACAAAATGCTTTGTTTGTGTTTTTGCCTTTAAGTAAACGGTAAATTAAAATGAGATTATTAATTTGATTATAGCAAAAAAAGAGAAAAAACTAAGAGAAATTAGGTATGTTGCAAATAATTTTTTGCGATAATTAGAAACAAGTGCTTGCCAAAAGTTCCTTGGAAGGTTTTGCATCTGCACTAACCGGCACTGGGGGAATCCAGTCGCTATCTTCATCCAAACGGTTATTTGTGATATTTGTGACACTTAGTGGGGTTAAGATGGTTTCAGACCCTCCACCAAACATGCTATAAATATATAAAATTTCCTCTTCAAGGTACTTTTTAATGTCCCCATAGACAAATAAGTCCTCAACATCATGGAGTGTGTCTGGGATTAACATGAAGAGACAGAAGGATGTGAGGAAGCTCCATCCACACAAGATCTGTGCTTAGTTCTTCAATTTGGAACAGCGACCAGCCCAGTTCCTTCAAAAGCTGTCTGCAAGTAAACCTAGAAGAACTGCTCTTTTGAAGGCAAAACTCACACCAAATATTGATTTGATTTAGATTTCTGTTTTGTTTATTCACTGCATTTCATTGATTGATGAAAACAAATGATTAACAGTTCCATTTTTGATTCCCAGTTTACAGAATTTTTCCACGTCTGCCTAAAACTTTTGCACAGTACTGTCTACTGCCAACCAGGTGCAAACAACCATTTCCAGATCTTGAAGTACAGAGCTGGAGGCTGTTTTAGGAAACCCACCACAAGGAAGAACAGATAAGGAGAACATGCAAAATCCTCACCAGGTTTGGGAATCAAATTTGGGACTTTCTTATTGTGAGGAAAGTGAGTTAGCGAAGGAGATGCCACCTGTTTGAATAGGGGCCAAATTCAGTATTCAAATAAACTGGTTAGAAAATTTCAATCTGCGAAAGTACGACCCACACCACCTCCTCTGGTAGTAATACATTTGATTCCCAGCACTGGTTTTAGTCGCTCACACATTCATTAATGTTAATTTTCAGCTGTTAAGACTTTTAAACAATAGGGCCATACGCTTCTTTTATTTGTTTGCTTAACTTGTATTTAATGAGTCTGTTCTTGGTCTATATACAGTGTTATTCGTGGCCATAATTATTTCTCGAGTAAATGAGAGGAAGCCAACGCAGAGGATTTATCTAAAGTAATCACAGCTTTGGCAGCAGACAATAAGGTGCTAATTAAAACACACCAGGAAGAGAAAATGATGCTCTAAAATCAGGCTCACACATCAGGTACAGCGCAACAGATGTCATCAGGTAACCGCTAATAGAAATTTCAAGAGCGGAAATAATGTGCGTGTGTGATAGATGAGCATCGAGTAACTTTCCTAAGGGAGGGTTCATCACCTGCTTGTTTCTATGCCTGGAATGTTCCACAGTATGACATTAAACAGCTCTACCTTTTACATTTATTCAAAAACACCTAGAAAAACAGGCATTCTGACTGTGAGTGGAGTTACTTCTACTGACCTGTAACCTGGTCTGGTTTGGTTTTCATGAAGTTTAATACCATACTGTGAAACATTTCAGACAAACCAATATCATTTCCATCAAGAAAAGCATCTGACAGACCCTCTACCAGGAAGGTTACACAATGCACCTTTAAAAATATAACTGTAAAAAACATGCATTCATATATGAAATAAAAGTTGGTTTTCTTGTCTGTAATTTTATATATATATAATGACGTCCACCCTCCTGTCGGCTCACCACTCACAGAGGGGTTCATAGGGAGCGTCAGGTGCTATGAGGATTGAAGATTGAGTCTTAACTTCTTAACTGCTTATGCTCTTTTCTGACCCAAAATTATATATATATATATATTGTTTGTTTGGGGTTTTTCTTTTTATATATATATATATATATATATATATATATATATATATATATATATATATATATATATATATATAATTATATATATATATATATATATATATATATATATATATATATAAGTCCAGTCCTTCACATCCAGGAAACATTCACCCATTCACGCACACATTCACACACCAGTGTACACAGAAACTAGTCGCGAAGTGGGTTAAGTGTCTTGCCTAAAGATACAACAGCAGCATTCATCTGTGGGAGCTGGAATCGCACCACCAACCTTCGGATCAGTGGACAAACACCCACTGAGCTATGGTGGCCCCTTGTGCCTTATTCTGCCCCACCCTCTTTGCCTCTAAATGCTACTAACCACACATTCAGTTTGGTGGCACAGGAATCCCATTCATTTAATGGAGAATTAGAGAAAAGTTTGTGTGGATTTGTTTGCGTAAGACTGTTGTAAAGTGGGCTGTTCAGGTAATTTCAAAACAAAGCTTCAACTTTAACTTTAGCCTGAACATCTTTTTCAGCACAGGTTTTCTGTGGTTACCCTTGGGAAACATGCTTGGTGTGGTTATCCTTCAGTAGCTGTGCGCAGTAGCAGATTTACATTTACACCATTTGATTAATTTCAAGATCAAGCAGTAATTACTACATATATTACTGTATGAAACTGCAGTGGCAGCGATACAGACAGAGAAATGTGTATTTGAAGCTGAGAGCAGCTTTTGTGAAATGGAGTCTTTCCAACAATCCATCCTCATTTAGTTAATGAACATCCCCCTCTCTCGCCATGTCTTTTGTCATGCCCCCACCTCTACAAACCTCTCCCACATTTCTCCAACCAGCTCCCTGCCTCCCTTTGGCCCCGTGCACCAGGATTTCTTTAACGATAATTACACTAACATGAAATCGTTAGGATACCCATCACAGTCCCTGCCACGGTAATTCTATAATCATTATCTGGGCCTTACAGCTACACACATCTCGCTAACGCAGTCCGACTCACTGACTCCACTTGTGCACAGCGGTAATTAGCAAAACCTTATTGCCTTGTATCTACGTCATGCACCAGTAAACAATGAAACTAATGCCTGTATGTACCACGTTAGCCTGGGGACAGGGGGTTTCAATCACTGGTCAAGCAAACAGAGAGATCAACGTTTAGATGCAGAATAAATACAGACATGATCTATAGTGGACAATAGTAAAGAACGCTTTGCTATATTATTATACGAGACATGATCCAACTAGGGGCGGGACATTAACAGGTTAATTATGATGAATTAATTACAAAGAAAATAATGCATTCAAAATATGAACGTATTTTATCAGACTTTGCCAAACAACGCAGAACGTTTGTCAGTGCATCAAAAAACTACCCAGTGGAATTACTGACAAAAGGTCTAGTCGGACAGGATTAGTTTTACCTGTGGATCTTTGGTGATTTGCAATAATTCCTGAGGATGTCTGAGATCTTAATCCCGTGCAAATGCGCCATGTCTGTAATTTGTAAAGTAAAAATTCCGCCACAAATTACCTACTATATTTCACCAAACACAGTCGTTTGTTGATAATACTGGTCCCGTGCGAATCTCCATGTCAGTGTTTGTTGTTGTAATTGCACGCCTTTTCTGTCTATTCCTTTTATTTCCGCGGCCTTTTCTCTGTATATTGCGCGCATTTTATATCGCTTTCCGGCTTGAGTAATGGAGGCTGCGGTAGAAATTTTGATTAGCAGTTTTGAGCTTTTTGTGGGCAAATTATCAAACAGCCTCATATTGCCCGACATGGAAACTGATCCGCAAAAAGGGCAAGAGATCCAAGACGAGAGACAATTTTCACAGGATTTCGACGTGTAGCAGCCTGCAGTAAGGAACTTTTTTTTTTAGCATACTTTATTAATTAACTTACTTAGCAGCGCAAAAGAGATAGAAACAGATGTGATGTTACGACATATCTGGTTGTAATTTCAGTAAAATTGAGTAATTTACGGACTTTGATTATCCCATGCAAATATGCTACAAGTAACACAGAGGTGGGGCGGTAATTTGCAAATTACCAGACGTCGCTAGGTTGTACTTACCCTGTGCGAATATGGCTAAAGTCGTCGTTTATTGAAAACTGTGCAGAAAAGAGTTTGCAGATCACAGAAGCACCTCAACCCTATGAAACATTTAAATGCAAAACACGTGACAGCAGCACAGAAACTGCTGGAGCTGTTGACAGGAGCAGATCTGGTCTGAGGACAAATGAGAGGCGTCAGCAGCCCAAACTCCAACATATGACTGGCTTCAGGAAGAAAATGAGTAATGAGTTCCCTTTGTCAACTATTTTGAAATGAAATGCAATTTATTTTTTCAAGACATCTTTCCAGACATTAAGGAGCTTGTTTAAATGTTATGTCTGTGTGTATTATTTGATTAAGTCGTCCACTAAAATTAATTTACGTAAAATAAATGATGCTTTTGGGGCATATATTGCTACACGACTAATTGAGATTAAGTAAATGTTTAGTTTCATTCACGCATATTTAACACACAAATCTTGCATATTTAGGCTGAGTTATTCTCTTTAACAGAAAACACTCTGTTCCACCTTGTGATGTCGTGTGGTGATACAGAAAGTGCTCCACTGTGTTTTTGAACTCCATACACCTTCACTAGAATCATTTTTATAATATCAGCCTTGGAATCTCTATTGAACTAAAGGTAAAAGGAGCTGTTAATTTGAAAACTATTTATTCATGACATCACAAGGTGGAACAGAGCATTTTGAGCTTTGGAGATGTGGATAGACAGGACATGTGTGTTTGAGAGAAGAACTCAGCCTAAATATGTAGGATTTGTGTGTTAAAAATGTCTGTATGAAACAAAACACAATTCCAGGTATGTTTTTGAGGAGGTAACAGCATTATAACATGACTTAAAGCTCACAAAAATCAACTTGCGTAATATAAGACCTTTAAAAATCTCAATACTCAGATCATTGAGGTTTCATTCAGCTTTCTTCTTCTTGGAAAATGAAATGGTCTTGGAAATGTCCTTTTCTGTTGCCTTTTCGATTGCTTTTGGCATTGCTAAAACTAGATTGAGAAACATGCATTCTTACTGTGAGCACGCTCGCCTTTCCGTAGACTTGTCCTGTAACATGGCCTGGTGGCATCAACCGCTGCTTATTTTGGCGATAAATTTAATGTCGTACTGTGGAACATTCCAGGCAAAACAATACACCCGTCACCACAAAAGTTAGTGTTTTTGTGGGGATAATTAAAGGAATTGACATTGTAATAATGATATAGTATTAATGATAGATAGATAGATAGATAGATAGATAGATAGACATAGATATTAGGTAAATAGGTAGGTAAATATTAAATGATTAAGATAGATAGACGGCAGATACATGTTATTCATCAAGCCATTGTCCATTATCTGTGTCAACTACATCTCTAACCCAAAATGACTCAAAATGAAGGCGATTTCTCACTTGGTTGTGACAGAAATGGCCCCCAGTATCAAACAGAAATTCACCCTCATTCCTCACGACGCCACTGGTTTCCTGTCTAATTTTTAAAAAAGGAAAACACAAACAAGCTCGTATCCTAAACCATAAAACATTCATTAAATCATTCTTGTTAATTAAACCAATAATAGTGTTGACATGAGACAGAGAAGTGTCTTTTCTTATTTCGCAAAACAAACCAAAGCTCAAAACTGATCTAATGAGGACTTCCATTACGCTGTTGTGGGACTCGTTCAGATTTTCAGTCGTGTAATTGTCACATTAATACATGCAAAGTCTTGATTACTTGATTAGTGGTGATTAGCTGATTGCTTAGACGTGGGAGCAGGGACAGATCGTGCAGGCTGATCATGCATGCAGTGAGTGAATAATGCGATAGACTGAGAGAACAGACTAATTCCAGCATGGCAGAAGAGCTGACCCCTCTCTACATGTGTCCGGGCTGTCCATGAGCACGCATATATTACCCTTGGGCCGAGCGGAGCGCTGCATCTCAAACAGGCTGTGGGCTGGTGACACATGCACGATCCACCAATCCACTGCAGCACTATGAAATTTCTTACAATCCAATTTAGGCTTCATGAGGTGTCACAACCACAAGTAATGCTGTCAGCAGGGGCGGCCATGCTGTGTGTGCAGCGTGCATCAGTCCTGCAGGTGAGTAAGATGCACACAGGAGGGTGCGGGGGGAAAGGGAAGGCCTAAATCTGGGGCAGGAAACATTTTGGTTGTTCAACAGATCAAGTACCCACAACCACCAAAGCTATAAAATCATCAATTGTCAAGATACTGTCTAAATATAATACTGCAAATGTAATGTAAAAAGAGTGTTCCTAAATGCTCTGAACCTCTCAAGCAAAGATGATTTGAGATTTTTTTTTTTCATCATGCATTGTCACATAACTAAAAAAACAAATCATAAACACCAAAATATACAAATCTGATTGCACGTATGTGTTTGAGTCTGTCTTGAGTTGCGGTGGAGGGGCTGGTGACCAGACGTACCAGACGTGATGTACTTCTGTATAAAAAGTACAGAGAGATTTCATTCTGGACCTGACAGGCGACATCGTCACTGGACCAACTTGTCACCATTTGTCTTGTAGTAAGTACAGGGTGTCCCAAAAAGATAGACATCATTTTGCAGGCCAATCTAGGCCAATTTTGACAATTCTAGTTGAAATAACCTCAAATTGTCACAGAACGTATAGAAACAGATCAAGATTTGATATTTAATGTTTCATTTTTTTTCTGTTTTCAGGTTGAGCCATTCACTCCCAAAGAGAAGTAATTTTGCGTCTTGGAATCTACTCGCACAGTCACTCAAAACTGTGCAGTGTGCCTTCAATACAACATTTGGAAAAAAACTTGCAAAAAATAAGCAGATTTGGACTGATACCAAAACTTTAAGGAGGAAGGCCGCTTATGCAGGGCTAAAGGATCTGGTCGACCATCATCAACATCAGAAGAGAAGGTCAAGCAATTTCTTGCGAGGCACAAGTATGGAAAGCCAGAGTCCTCGAATGATGGTCTGGTGTTTCTTCTAGTTTCTGTATCATGTCAACACAGAATTCTTGAGGTTTTCACTTGTGATCTGCTTTTAAAGCCTGAAGGAAAAGGAGAAGCGGGGGGTAGGTGCGTCATTGGCCAGTTTATGTTTCTGTACTGACACAACACAGAGAACACAGGACTGGTTTTACAGCACATTTGTCCCACTCTCTCTTCGTACACATGCTCCAATCTGGGTTAATCAGACAGACCTGACTGCACACCGCCACATACTAACACACACATACTAACACACACATACTAACACACATACAAACACATACGGTATAAAGCCCCAACACAGGACCAATAAGGACCCCCACAGCACCACCTACTTCAATATAATGGGAAAGGTACATTACAATCATAACAAAAAACAAAACCATGGGACTCCGGGACATGAAGTGTTTGAATAATTGGTGGTGGATTGCAGATTAGTCTCTATAGATGTCATTGTTTGTATAGTTAAATGGGTGATTGTGATCCTTAAAACAAACTGTAGCAGTATGGGCAATTATAAATCCACAGTAAAATGCTCCATATTAATTTCAGTTCTACAATACTCATTAAATGCATCCTTTTTATAAGTTAGAATGTCATTTTTAACACAGAATAATTAGCTAGCATGAGAAATTAGGACAGTTCCCATGGCAACTAACAATTTAAAACAAAAAAGTTTTATTTTGAATGGGGCAAAGTTCTCAAAATACGTATAACAGGAAGCTATAACCCATAGATCTAGACTATTGTAAAAGTATTCAGGAATGAGACATTTGACTCATTTTGCTTTCAGTATTGATACTTGCACTGTTGAAAATGACAGTAAATACTGTGTCTCAAAATATAACATGCAAAACTGCTATATTTTAACTGTTTAAGGATTGTAATGAATTGCACATGATAATTATGACAAAAAATTTGTATAAAGAGTTTGTGGCATTAATTTTTTAAATAGCATTCAATTTTTTGTCATAAATTAGTTTTTGCATAAATTGTGGCCACTGTTTTAATGAGACAAGTTTTACAGTCTGTTCTCACTGCTCCAAGCAGCATGGAGGAGCACGGATTTATATCTGCCTCAATATTTAATAGATGCTTCTGCCGCTGGACTTATTTTCTCCACTAAAAGTAATAGCTCTGCTGCTCCATATGTAAACAAACAGCACAGAGTGATGACATTTTCGCCCTTAAATTTCAAAATTGCACAAAGCAAGCCTATCCACTAGTATTAAAATGCTTATTCAAGGGACAAAAAACTGATTGATTTGCGATTAATTGCAAGTTAACTATGACATTCATGAGATTAATTACGATTAAATATTGATTGATCGATTGACAGCACTACTAAAAATGAGTTGGTGTAGGCTACAAATAACAATACAAGGTAAGGTTAAGTAACTTTTATTTATATAGTGCTTTTCACAACAGGTCCCCAAAGACGCTTTACAGAGCATCATTAACAGAGCATTCTTCATTCATTCTTCTCCCACTTTTACCACCACTGCCACCACTACTTCTCTCTCTATACAGTAACAGTATACAGTTGTGTACCTCATCCAACTCTAGACAAGCATTTCTGTGTCACTATTTTGACAGACAAGAGCTCTCCATTCGACAGGTGACGGACTCGTGTGCATAAAATCTGTTTTATGTTAATGCCGGCTGGCACAGTGCTGGCTCACCATCATGGAGGCCATATGTGGAGTGGTTATAGCTTAGTACTGCAGGCCTGTCACATCAGGTTTGAACAGCTGATGTAACGTCTGACACAGCTCCTCTCCTTCACACTGCTCGCTGTAATAATCTGAGAGGGGGCTGTAATCCCGGACTACACCTCACAGTGGGATTATGACGACAGCGAGTCCAACATGCAACATCACACCTGGAGACGGCTTTAAACACATGGGCTTTCTGTTCACCTAAAGAGCTCACCTACAATAAAATACTGCAATGAAACCTAAAGGATGATCAGTCGTGTTTTTTGGTAATGTATTCAAATATTACAGGCCCTATGACTTTTTACACGGCCAAAAATAAAATTAAACAGTTAGAAGTCTGTAAATATATGGATGAAATATTTAGATTATACACACTGTTAGAAATTTACTGTAAATTTTACAGGAAATTCCTGGCTAATAGTTGCCGTAAATTTACTGTAAATGGTATACAGGACTATTACTGTAAATGTTACTGTAAATTTATTACAACAAGGTACTGTAATTAAATACAGTATCATCATGTAATTTTACAGGTGTGTCCTGTAATTTTACAGGATAGATTACTGTAAATATTACAGCAAAAGGTTACATTTACAGCAACCCAGTAGCCAGGAATTTCCTGTATTTTTAGGAATTTATTGTAATTTCACAGGACAGCATGTTTTACAGCAAAGTTACAGCAAAGTTACAGCATTACATGCTGTAACTTTGTACGCAACTCACCGCACATACGCCGGGAGCAGAAGCACTGAATTCACGTAACAGCCACAGCGGTAAAGACGCGGGAGCACCGGGAGCGCAGATTCACTTTAGCTAAAGCAGCTAACACAAGTCAGAATTAATATGAGACATCACGCAGTCGCTAACGCGTCTAATCAAAGCAGACAGCACTGACTCAGATACGCAGAAAGAATATATATCTAATATAACTATGATATAAAATACATATTAGACTTACACAGTAAGTAAAATAACGTTGTTACCTTTGTCCCCGAAAGCTTGTTGTTGCTGCCAAAAATTCAAAATTCAGACAGCAGCAATCCCATGATGCAACGCAATTACTGTAAAATTGCTGTAAAATTCTGCATGTACAATATAGTTACAATAAAAATACAGGACTGACCATAAACTTCCCACAATCCATTGCTACTTACGGTAAAAACACAAATACAATACACTGCTGTAAAATTTACTTTATCAATTGCTAACAGTGCAGATATTTATTTTAGTTTAATTGCACATGCAGCATAGTCTATGTCCAACTGAATTCATCTTCCACTTCCAGCCCAATCCAACTTTATTTGTGTAGCGCATTTTACCAGCCCAAATTCTCCAAAGTGCTGCACAATATAAACACTTTAATTAAAAGAAAGCACTAAATAAATAAATAAGCAAGTCAATTAAAAAAAAACACTTTCCACTTTGCATCGTATAAAGTGTTGCAGTTAAATTTAAGCCTTGCTTCAGGACACAACAACACCACAAACTGCTGGAAACTGGGATTGATCTGCCGACCTTCTTAGACCGATGGGTGAACGCTCTCACCACTGAACTCAATCCAAACTCCACCAGGACACAAATCTCAACAGAACAAGCCCTTTAATTTGAGACTATAGAAGTTTAATGGGATCTGAAAGATAAATAAAAGATGGTGTTTTATGAAGCTCCAATGTCCAACAGTTGTGTTTGATGTTGAACATGTTTTTTTTAATTTTCAAATTATGTTTTGTCAAAAAAAGTCTTTTTCATATATTTATCTTGCTTTGGATCAAAGTAAAAAAGCTTTTGGTCATCGGCCATCTGACTGCGTTATGCTTTTTTTCACTTTTATTTTTTATTTTGGTTTTATGGAGCTCAACAGTGACTAAATTTCCAATTCATATTTCTCAATTCTGTACAAAAAACATACAGAAAACAATTCAATACAAAAAAACATTGTATTTAAAATTTGACTGCTTGCTCAGGGATAATCAGCTAATTGGTACCTGATGAGCACAAGACCTATAAATGTATTTAAAATATGTTTCTGTTACCTTATAAACCACCAAGTTATTAAAATATTTCACTGAATCTTGTGTTTTAAACTGCCTTTTTAGGCTTAAACAACTGTGTTATGGATATGAGTTACCACGAAGCTGATTATCTCTTCATATTTCTAAGGGAAAAATGAATGGAAAATGTCTTTCTGGGGCAGGCGATCACTGTTGAGCTTTAGTGGTTTCAGTAATCTATCCTCACTGGTGCCTGGTGCCAAAAATATGGGCAAAAGTGGAGGATTTTACTTATGTTGCATGTTTTGGGGGTTCATGAGTGAAGGATCCAAACTCTGCACGTAAAAACTGAGCATAATCTGATAAGAATTCCAGTAGAGTTTTTCCTCTTGCCTGACTGTATTGCACCTATAATAACCAATCCTCTTCACTGTGAAAAGTGTAGCATTAAACGCTGACATGGCTCTTTTTGTGTTTATCTTGGGCGATACGTGGCACACAGCTGTAATCCAGGTCCAAACCCAGACTCCGTTCTTGGCAGAGGATTAGGAATACCCCCTCCCCTTCATATCTATGTCCTCAGTCACCTCCACCGGCTCCATCAGCATTCTCCACCCCAGGGTCCGGTCCACTCCTCCGTCTGTGCTTACATCAGGTGCAGCAGGATTAAAGGCTGAGCAGCTCCAATAATCACATGTGTTTCTGACCTCTGTGTGAATGACAAGGACACACGCCATCCACCGCATTCTCAAAGGGTTAAAGTCGAGGTTTACAGCGGCAGTCTCTCGAGTACTGCAGTATTATCAGGCGTAGGGCTTGTACTGGTGTGTAGATAATAAGCTCAAAGGACACACAAGTGGAACCATATTTCGCCATTATGTTAAGTTATGGCACGCACAGTCAGGTTACCACAGCAAACAAATACCCGTTAAACAGCAGGTAGGGCCTAATTAGGAGATTTGAAGCTCTCTTTGGGACTATTGTGTATGTATGTAAGTGCGTGTGTGTCTATGGCTACATTCAGACTGCAGCCTGAAGTGACCCAGACCTGATTTTTTCACCCCTATGTGACCTGTATCTGCTCTATGGCTACATTCAGACTGCAGCCTGAACAACACAGATGTGACCCAGGCCACTTGGATATGTGGTCCTAAAACCAATACATATCTGATCTTTTGCCATGCGACTTCAGTCTGAACGGCCAGGTCGCATTCTTCTGACCTACGTCCGACCTACACATCAACAAACGAGAGGTCGGCCATTGTGATGTAACAAGCACCTGTCGCGAGCCACTACAGCCCAACGTCGACGCATTTGCTCACTGAAATAGGCCACCGAAGACGTGTTTCGTCCCGCAAAAGTGGTACGACAACAACTTTAAAATCACCAGGTGCTCAATGCAGTGTCCATGTTTAGGCGACTTCTGTAAACACTGAGCTGACTCGCTGCTGTGACGTCATTGTGTCCTCCAATGCACATGCAGGACACTTTTGGGGCATTTAAAGTTCACATTTAATTGGAAATGTGAACGGCCTTGGATTTCACTATAAAATCCGAATTGAGCATTAAGCCCTGCAGTCTGAATGTAGCCTTAGTGTACGGGGAGTCCAGGCAATCAGGGAAGTAGAAAATTGTGTGTACATGGTGACCACATCCCCTAATTTGTAGGTCAGGTTCAGGATAATAAGTCTGAACCAGCCTTTCTATCCAGGATTGAAACATCAAGTCCTATTAGCTTTACGAACCCCATTAGTTTTAGAGCTTGGAAGAAAGAGCATTTGAGTTTCTGGAGTTTTTTTTTTTTGGGGGGGGGGGGGGGGACGTTAATTTCTATTCAAATATAATTCAGAACAAAATATCTATTTTATTTTACCTCGGATTGTCTAACGTTTGGACTATATTGGTCCACAAGGGAAATTATTTGGACACAGTAGCTCACAGATACATTATCATAACAGGGCAAAAAACCAATATAGTAATACTAATATATACCTTGTTTATATACAAGGGGTCGTAAGGAGAAGCAGTGCAAAGATGAAATGGGGATTGGAAGAAGTCTTAGTCCTCCCAGCTACTAAAAAAAAAAAATTGCCACATAAGCTTCTCTCCGATCGTCTGATTCTCTCTGATTCTCTGCCCATTCTTATAAAACATTAAAAGCCAAAAGATAAAAAGCAAAAAGATGCTAAGAATGAAAAAAGTCAAATTGTAAAAAGGCAAATTGCGCAAAATGAAGTTTTTTATTCCAACAGTTTGATCCAAATAACTCAATAGATGTCAGTATTTGTAACTATTGTTCTGGTGAGTTTTTCCATTAGCAATCAGGAAACAACTGTAACCTTTAGCTGCAAATTATGAAGCAGGATTAACATGCTGAACTTTTGCACCAGTGACCTCAGTAATCGCCTCTCTTCATGTTAATTAGGACATGGTAATTAAAGATAGAGGCACACACCATTGTGTTAATGTTGATAATGGACTCGGAATGGACAATTGAAATGATGGACAGAATTATTAAGTTTAGTTAAGGCTCTGCCTCAAGTGGAGGAGTTCAAGTATTTCGGGGTCTTGTTCTCGAGTGAGGGGAGGATGCAGCGTGAGATAGACAGGCAGATCGGTGCAGCGTCATCAGTGATGCGGTCGCTGTATCGGACCGCTGTGGTGAAGAGGGAGCTGAGTCCAAAGGCAAACCTCTGGATTTACCTCAATCTACGTTCCTACCCTCACCTATGGTCATGAGCTCTGGGTAACGACCGAAAGGACGAGATCGCGGATACAAGCGGCCGAAATGAGTTTCCTCTGCAGAGTGGCCGGTGCACCCTTAGAGATAGGGTGAGGAGCTCGGTCACACGGGAGGAGCTCGGAGTAAAGCCGCTGCTCCTCCACATCAAGAGGAGCAGCTGAGGTGGCTTGAGCATCTGGTCCGGATGCCTCCCAGACGCCTCCCTCAGTAGGTGCCCCGGGATAGACCCAGGACACACTGGAGGGACTATGTCTCTGGGCTGGCCTGGGAACGCCTCGGGGTCCCTCTGGAGGAGTTGGAGGAAGTGTCTGGGGTGAGGGAAGTCTGGGAGTCCCTGCTTAGACTGCTGCCCCCGCAACCCAGCCCCAGATAAGTGGAAGAAAATGGATGGATGGAAAAGCTCCTACATGATGTAAATTTGACACTTGTGAGCAAAACATACCTGTAGTTGTTTGAGTAAAAAAGTGATTAAAACATACAATATCTATAGGAAATCCCTATAACAGCATCACTCTCGCCTGCTTTTGATGTTGCACTTTATTTTATTTGGGATGGAGTTTTGTTTTTTTTTCTTTTCTCTTGTGTAGTTGGTTGTTGCATGTCACCTGTTGTGGATTTTCTGTAGCTGTGGAAATAAATGGATGTTGAACAGAACTGAGCAGAACAAAGGATCAAAAGAAAGTGAAGATTTCCACTACACACCCCATGTATATGTGTGTGTGTGTGTGTGTGTGTGTTTGACATCCCTGGCTGTCCCTTGTCTTGCTGACTGTGTATTGGGAAAAAAGAAAAAAAAAAGACAACAGCTCTTTTTACCTTTAGTTCAGTAGATTGGCAATTCCAGGGTTGAAATTATTGTTTGTGTTAAACGTGTGAATGAAACAAAACACAAGTCCAGGTATGTTTGTGATGAAGAAACAACATTATAACAGATGAGAAAAAAGAGTAACCTGGGCCCTTTAAAGTTGCAGCAATGCTTCGGACATCTTTATTCTGTAAATCTGTGTAATGTTCAGATCACAGTTCAGTGCAGATGCTTCTGAGTCTGTGGAAAATGATAAAGCAAAAACAAATGTTGAACTCGGTCATGCAAATGGACTTTGTGTTTCTTTTGTTACTGAAGCAGAGCCGAGCTTCACTGTGGGGAGTCCCGTCTGAGGGCTGCAGAGAGGAGGAAGAGAAAGAGGAGGAGGAGAGGAAGAGAAGACAAAGAGGAGGAGAGGAGGAAAAGAGGAAGAGGAGAAGACAAAGAGGAGGAAAAGAGGAAGAGGAGACAAAGAGAAGACAAAGAGGAGGAGAGGAAAAGGAGGAGAAGAGAAAGAAGAAGAGAAGACAAAAAGGAGGAGAAGACAAAGAGGAGGAGAAGAGGAAGAGGAGACAAAGGGGAGGAGAGGAGGAAAAGAGGAAGAAGAGGAGAAGACAGAGATGGAGAAGAGAAAGAGAGGAAGAAGATTAAGAGAAGAACAGGAGGAGAAGAGAAAGAGAAGATTAGGGGGAGGAGAAGACAAAGAGGAGGAGAAGAGGAAGAGGAGACAAAGAGGAGGAAAAGAGGAAGAAGAGGAGGAGAAGACAAAGGGGAGGAGAGGAGGAAAAGAGGAAGAAGAGGAGAAGACAAAGAGATGGAGAAGAGAAAGAGAGGAAGAAGATTAAGAGAAGAGAAAGAGAAGATTAAGAGGAGGAGAAGAAAGAGGAGGAGGAGAAGACAAAGAGGAGAAAAGAAGAAAAAGAGTAGAAGGAAAAGGAGAAGAATAGAAAGAGGAGAAGAGGAAGAGGAGAAAAAGAGAAGACAAACAGTGCAAGGAGAGAAAGACAAGGAGAAGAGAAAGATGAAGAGAAATAAGAGAAGAACAAGAAAAGAAGAGAAACAGAGGGAAAAGAGAACGAGGTAGAGAAAAGAAAGAGGAGACAAAGAGGAGGAGAAGGTTTTGAAGACTGAAGCGGGAGTAAAATGTAAAAGAACACATTTCCATGATCTAAAAAGTTAAGTAGTTCAGTGTGTGAATCAACATATTTATTTCCCACAAAAAATATAAAATTGTATTAATACCATGACAACTATAGCACTTTAACAATGTGATTTACAGCTTTGTGTATTAGTTATTCACTTCTTATCTTCAGTGGTGGAAATCTATACAAATCTGCACAATTTTCCCCTCCTACCCCCAGCATCACTCACACATTCATACATCTTTTTATATTTCTTTTTTATAATTGGGTAGAAGAAGTGCCTTGACTCAAAAGTGTGGACTGATCAGAGCTGGGAGTCCCAATTCATATTACACTTACAGTTATACCTTTATTATTTTATACTCGCTTTGTGTCCAAATGAATCTGTTTATTCTGTTAAATGAGCTGTTTATTCTGTTAAACAAGGGGCTCTATTTGCACCCTCTATGATACTGTGTACTCGCTCTATAGGCTAAAATACTTGTACGGCTAAACTCCGGGACATGGGTAGTTGCATTCTGATAAGATGTCTGTTGTTTGTTTATTAGATGAAAACAGGAGGGGGTGTATATGTGCACTCCACGGCGTATAGACTCTCCTTTAATCTTTACACTGGGGCACGTCACCTGCTGTGTTGTTTAGCATAAGCAGATGGAGGCCAGTGCTTAAAGGCCACAACCTTCCACTATATTTAACATAATCCTCGAGCTGTACGCTGGATATAAGCCTTAGATATTTGTAAACCAAACCACATTACAGATATGCATTTTATTTCCTTACTGTTGAACACATGCTAATCTTATTTATACCCAATACATAAATCTTGCATTGTTTACATGTAGTGAAGGCATGTTTGAATAAAACTGACTGATCTGTGTTATAATGCTGTTTCCTCATCACAAACATACTTGGACTTGTGTTTAGTTTCATTCACAGCACACAAAATATATTTAGGCTGACTTCTCTAACAGAAAACACTGTGTTCCACCTTGTGATGTCATGTGGTAATGCTCCACTGTCTTTTTAAACTCCATTCATTAGAATCATTTGGATCATTTCAGACCTGGAATTGCCCTTTCTACTGAACTTAAAGGGGAACTCTGGCGCATTTGAAGTCCATTTCTAGAGGTGGTTGAATACTGTCAGAAGCCAAAAAACGGCAGAGATCAGTGTTTTCTAGACGGAGATCTCACTGTGGTAGTGAGCTTGTCAAGACAAACTAGCATAGTGATTTGGGCTAATGCTTAACTTCCCTGTAAAACGTCAATTTGCTTCACACTGAAGAAGCTTAACACCACTTTAACCCATCTTACAACAGCCACGAGTCTAACAAACAAAACGCTCTGCCTGGTTCACTCATTAGTGTCTGGAAACATTATAAAACAACTTTATAAGCAGCCTTAGCATTAGCTTGCTGATTTCCCACTGTGAATGCGAAAGCCCTAAAGACTCAATTGCCGATGTTGTTTCTAATTATTTACGAGTGAATTATATTTTTGGAAAAAATACACTCCCGTTTTTTTTTTACAACTACTTTCAGTTTCTCTTCTTCACAGTCAGTAGCCGATCTTCACTTGTTGCTTCTTTCAGCTATTAGCCGCTTGCTGCTGCTGGAGTCGGCACTCTAGTCTTTTGGGCAAATTGGCATTTTATATGGAAGAAGTTGCCCAAATCACTGCACTAGCTTGTTGCCTAGACAGACTCACTACCACAGCGAGATCTCCGCCGAGGCAACACTGACCTGTGCTGTTTTTTGGCTTCTGTCAGTATTCGACCACCTCTAGCAATGGACTTTAGCTTCAAATGTGCCGGAGTTCCCCTTTAAGGTAAAGTTACGTAACTGTTAACTTGAAAACCCAGCACTTCATGACATCACAAGGTGGAACAGAGCATTTTGAGCTTTGGAGATATAGACTAATAATGCAGCATTACTCAAAGATGTTTGAATGAAACAAAACAAAACAGCTTGAGGTATGTTTCTGATGAAGTAACAACATTATAACATCGCTAAAAGCTCACAAGAGTCACTTTTACGTAATATAGACCCTTTAAGGAGTAAATGTTTGTCGCACCCATTTACTATAAGTGCAAATAAGAGCAAATGCGTTTGTAGAACTGTGTGAAATAAGGAAGTCTATTACCCATGGAAATGAACAAACTGTTTAGGTTTGCTGCAGGCCAAATGATAATGGATTTCAACGAGGAGACTCAGAGCACTTAAGACAGATTAGCGTGTGGTCCATGCCAAGCATTTGACAATATTATTATTTATCATGCGCAGCTCATCCTTTTGGCAAAGTTTGGTCCGGTCAGAAGCTTTGAGACACTTGAAGATTCAGTCAGCCAAAATACTGTAACAAAGGGCTCTCTCTTCTCTAATGAAAACAATTAAGTGTTTATTTCACTAAAACATGCACAGTACAACGGAAATTAGCCATTTTAGTTCAGTACAGATCTGCAATTCCAGGGCAGAAATTATCCAAATGATTCTAATTAAAGTGTATGGAGTTAAAACACCCAGAGGAGCACTTCCTGTATTAACACATGACATCACAAGGTGGAACCGAGTGTTTTCCAAAAGAAGAACTCATCTTAAATATGTCAAACACGTGTGAATAAAACAAAACACAACTCCAGTGTGTGATGAAGAGACAAAATTATAACATAGATCAGAAAATAGCTTATTATGGGACCTTTACATTTATTTATCTCCATGGAGACAAGCAGGCAAGGCCACCAGACCAAGTTACAGGTCAGATCTGTGGGGAGGTGAGACAAGAATTCACATATTATTAATATTTCTGGTATTTTGGAGCAATATAAACATGTGCTATTTAATATATGTCTGAATTTCATAGGCAATGCAATAACTTCTCCATGGGGAAAAGCAAGTAATAGAACCCCACCAGAAAAGTTCCATAGTGCTCTTTAAAAATAGACAAGTCTATAAATGGCCTCTATAAAAAAACTAACGTATAAACAGCTGGCTCAACAATGTCTGGATGAAGCAGCTAATTATTTAAGCTAAAGTGCGCACTGAAAAGAAAAGGGACTGACAGATGTTTCATACTCAATATTTTGAAAGGTCAAATTGAAATATTTATGACCAATAAACCTGTTTGGTCACAAAGGAGGAAAAGACTGCAGGATGACAAGTAATTCCAAACTCATTAGAATAATTGATTTCATTATTCGCTGAACTGGTTTTGCACAGAGCAGCCAAAACCACATTAACTACATCCTCTCCAGACTGAGGAAGAAATGACCCACTGTACCACAAGACCTCACAACTGTACAACAACTCACCTTTATATAACACACCACACAACTGTACAACAACTCACCTTTATATAACACACCACACAACTGTGCAACAACTCACCTTTATATAACACACCACACAACTGTACAACAACTCACCTTTATATAACACACCACACAACTGTACAACAACTCACCTTTATATAACACACCACACAACTGTACAACAACTCACCTTTATATAACACACCACACAACTGTACAACAACTCACCTTTATATAACACACCACACAACTGTGCAACAACTCACCTTTATATAACACACCACACAACTGTGCAACAACTCACCTTTATATAACACACCACACAACTGTGCAACAACTCACCTTTATATAACACACCACACAACTGTACAACAACTCACCTTTATATAACACACCACACAACTGTACAACAACTCACCTTTAACACACCACACAACTGTGCAACAACTCACCTTTATATAACACACCACACAACTGTACAACAACTCACCTTTATATAACACACCACACAACTGTACAACAACTCACCTTTATATAACACACCACACAACTGTGCAACAACTCACCTTTATATAACACACCACACAACTGTACAACAACTCACCTTTATATAACACACCACACAACTGTGCAACAACTCACCTTTATATAACACACCACACAACTGTGCAACAACTCACCCTCATGTAACAGACAACCCTGTGTCCTGTAAGCCACTGTTTCTGCTTACGTCCTCTTGTATAGCTGTGATATATTTTGTATTACTGTATTTCCATAGACATTACTAAATACTAAACACTAAATACTAAATACAATCAATTAAAATACTGTCACACTTGGAGGGTTTTAACTGTATGTTTTAATTAGAGCTGTCAACGTTAACGCGTTAACACATGCGATTAATCTAAAAAAACCACACTTTTTTTAATGCATTTATTTTGAACGCACATGCTCCTCTATCGAAAGTGCATTAGTGACCTGAAAGGCGGCGCAGGTTATTCGGTCAGTGATCAGGTCTGTCCATACGTGGCTTTAGATAAAACTAAGATAGACTGCAGATATTACAGCGATGAACTCTCTTTCCACAGAAGCACAGCAAGTTTAAAATACCGTCTTAAAGCAAAACACGTGTTTGGTTCAGCAGCAGCAACGACGCTACTTCTACACCAAAAACAATCCGCGTGCACCCGGGGCAATGTTGTCAACAAAACTACCAGAGATAGAAAAATGTCAATAATATAACTTTTTGATAATAAATTGTATTTTTGTCAAAATATTTTGGTATTTTTTGAAGAATAATTAACTGTGATTAATCATGATTAATCAAAAAGTGGATTTAACTTAATTAAAAAAATTAATCGTTTGACAGCACTAGTTTTAATTTAATTTGTTTATGTTGTTTTAAGGTGACCTTGAGTGTTCAGAAAGGCACCTAATAAACAAAATGTATTATTATTATTATTATAGTTTATTTATTTATTTTTACTTGTACATATACATTTATAGAATTATGCCTTATTCTTAGACTTAGACAAACTTTATTGATCCACAAGGGAAATTACTTGGACACAGTCGCTAACACACATCACAATATGTTATAATAACAAAGTGTAATAAAAATATAAATGATCATAATACATTCAAAATAAATAGCAAAAAACAACAAGAGACTGGTGTCAAATAAGGCATAATTATATAAATGTATACGCACAAGTAAAAATAAAATGTAGTATATGTACAATCGGTCGTAGGAGAAACAATGCAAAAATTAAATAATGATTTGCAGGACATTGTTTTCTTTTTTGTGACATAAGGGTGAGTTGTTGTACAGTATGAAGAGTGTTATAAATTATCCCACGCCCGTCTCTTTCCATGTTTGCTACTTACTGAGAATGTACAGTGCTTAACAAATTTATTAGAGCACCTGTCATGAAAACAAGAAAACATAAATAACTTCATAGTATATCCAAAACTTATTTCAAATTAGCAGTTTCATTGTTATTCATTAAGAAAATGACCAATTGGAGAAACAAAATAGTCCTTGTTGACAAATAATAACCAAAAATGTGAATATTTTGTGTGACCTTTGGTGCAGGTAACAGCTGCAGTCTTGCTGCATTGTTTTTATGTCTTTCTTTTTCTTTTTTATTTGCGCATCTAAGTATCGTAGTGGTCAGCAGAGAGCAAAGAACAATATCAATAATAATAACAGAGACATCCACAGAAAATAAAGAGCAAATTAGATGCCCAAAAGGCATCGGCAGAAGCAAGAAGCTTATCGAAGCCTCCCCCCTTTCACATTAAAGAATTTGAAAGTGCATAAGACATTTGATTTCAGATATTCAATTTCCAAATTCTTTTCCAAAACAAACATACAATCACAGCACCATGAACTCTTTACATAACGCTTCATGTCATTTTACAAAGTCTCTTTTGTTATTGAGTTCCAAATAGTTTCTAGCTGTTCCCAGAGACTTGCTTTGGAGGCAACTTTGGTGTCATTTCTGGAAAACATTAAACTTGAAAATGTATGGATAGCAACAATAGTTATAGTTTAGCATTAAAGATATTGTTTTGATAAAAAGATCTTGCATATATAACCATTTATAGAAACATAAAAAATATATTTTGGTAAACAGAAAATCCAATTATGGCAGCAGCAAACACCTTGTACTGGGTGGTGGTCTAATAAGTTTGTTAAGCACTGTGTTATTTCCATTCATATTTTTGCTCTTTGTTATTATATTATTGTGACGGAGCAGACCCGTCCCTAAGAACGCTGCCCTGGGGAGAGCACGTGAAGACGCGCGCGCCTGGTTTTACTGTGCGCCCCGCGCCAAACTCTTTTTACCGAGCATACACCAACTTTTCCATAACTTACCAGCAGGTTCTGTCACGCCTAAGGGTGCACACTTAGAGCGTCAGTTTTGTCCTAAAACCTCTTGCTAAAATCGGTCAATTACTCACCCTCGCGCTGCCGTCTTCTCCTCCTTCCGTGGTGCGGGCTGGCAAACCCGGACACATCCGCGCCTGTAGTTTAAATCCTCCCGTTGCGCGGGTTCCGGGGTCATGTGAGCCAGAAGTGATTCACATGGCCAATTATCTATATTCTCACTTTATTCAATGTGTGTATTTATGTTAAATAGGAGCTGTTGCCTATGCGCTTTTTGGGCCCCTAAGTTAGTATCCATTTAGTGGTAGGAATGGAGTAAAAGATGTTTCAGGTGGGGAATTATGTAATGTGGGAGGCAAATGGGGTATATAGGTGCGCTCTGCAGCCCAGCTCGCAGTCTGGTTGTGGTTACAGTGACGGTAACATGCAGTAAGAGCGCAGGAGCGAGAGAACGTGCAGAAAGACTAGAGAGAGACTTAAAGGGGAAGTCTATTCTGTTTTTTGGTTTTTTTTGTTGCCTGTAAATATTGCACTTTTTTTTTTTTTCACTGTGGGAGCTCACAATAAAATCACCAAACGCATTTCCCTGACTGAGCCTGAGTGTTTTTGAAGAATCCCGCCACAGTTGGTGTCAGAAGTGGGATGGCCAGTCGCCGAAAGCGTAAAGGGCTCCGTTCACAGCGTAAATGTGAGGAGGAAATGGAGCAGGGAGCTGGATTCAACTGCTCGGAGAAGTGGATCTGCAGCTCCAGAGGGGGAGCTGATGTCCATAATGAAGGACTTCCTGGCTGGGCAGCTACGGAGAGAGGAAGGCTTAATGGCGGAGCTTCGAGGACTGGAGAGCAGCTCTTCCTAGTGTGCCCTCTCTATTGCACCCCTGTCCTCAGCACCTCCGCTAGCATCACCTACGCCGACGGACACAGGAAATAGTCCAAGGCTAGGTCTGCCAACCCCTGGGGGCTCCAGGACGAGGTTGCAGCCCAGGAGTTCGATGCAGAGAACGTGCCTCTCTTCCACCATGAGTCGGAGGTTGGACCAAGGCCAGAGTGGAGAAACTACAGCGACCCTAAGATACCCCAATATCAAGTGGGGGAGGACATTGAAAACTTTTTATTGCGGTTTGAACGTATTGCAAAAACCTGGAGGTGGCCAGAAAATGAGTGGGCCTGCCGCCTTGTTCCACTGCTGACAGGCAAGGCACTGGATGCTTACACCTCCATGGATGAGGAAAGGGCCCATTGCTATGGGGATCTAAAGGAGGCGTTACTGTTGAAATTTGATATCTCACCTGAAACCTACCGGCAACAGTTTCGTTCCACCATAGTGCCCCCTGGTGAGAATCCGACGGAGACATACCATCGCCTCAAGGGCCTCTATCGTCGCTGGGCGCGTCCGGAGGAACACACCAAGGAGGAAATCGGAGAGACCATCGCATTCTGAGAGAAAGCTTCTGCGCGTCCCTACCAATGGATGTTCGGACGTGGGTGAAGGAGCACGAGCCGGGGGATGGTCTATCTGCTGCCAGGCTGGCCCTGCAATATGTCAACGCCGCAGAGGAGTACCATCCCTTCGCCAGTCTTCAACTACACCTCGCTCTGCCCGTCCAGCCACCCCCACCACGGCCAGCACAGAGAGAGTCTGGGAGCAACCAGGTACCTCTGCCCCAAACCTACGAGGACCGGGTAAGGAACTGGTTTGTTTCTATTGCCAGCAGGTGGGGCACAAAGCTCAGTGTACCCACTGCGGAAATCTAAGGTTACTGGTGCGTGGTTACCCATCCCCGTTCAGAGACAGGGGTTCCCGGGGATCTTGAGGGTGTGGTACAGCATTACAAGACTGTGGGGATTAATGGACAAAATGTGACTGCTCTGTTGGATACGGGGAGTTTTACTTCTCTGATCAAAGTGAACTAGTGCCACTAGGCAGTTTGGATTACCGCAAAACTGTTGACGTCACGCTGTGTTCATGGAGATACACACCCCTACCCTACTATTGAGGTGACTGTGAACATTGATGGGCAACAATACCTTTGACTGTGGGGTAGTGGACACCCACCGTGGAGGCAATCCTGGGGTGTGATTTCCCAGTGCTAGTGGAACTGTGAAATGGGAATGTGCCCGTAACAGACTGTGACTCTGGGGGGATAGGGAAACATGTAACAGATGTGTCTTGTGCTGCTGTTGTCTCCTGTCCTGTGGTTACTCGTGCCCAAGGCTAAGGTTGGTGTTGAACCTCTACCTGACTCTGGACAGTAGTCTGGTTGAGGGGCACCAAAGGGCCCAGAAAATCGAGAAGTCAGAGACGCTTTGAGAAAAAACTGTGGTCTGAGAATCCTGATATGGGTGCATTGTCATCTTTGAATGAATGGGAGGTGCCTGAGAACATAACTGTGTTGCAGAGAGATGATGAAACACTGAAGGGGTTGTTTGCTAAGGTGGGAGCCAGTACTAAGGGGGGCTGTGTGGGGAAGGAAGTGTTTGTGATTGATGATGGTATCTTGTTTTCTGTTGATGGTGACTGCAAACGCCTTGTTGTACCATTACAATGTCGACCGGGTAGTTTTACATCTAGCACACTCACTTCTGTGGGCCGGACACCTTGGTCGGCACAAAACTTACCTGCGCATTGGCTCGCGATTTTACTGGCCCTCAATGTACAAGGATGTACAACAGTACTGTGCTAGTTGTCCCACTTGTCAAAACTGAGCGTTCCGCGCAAGTCTGATCGTGCTCTCCTTCAACCACTGCCTGTGATCTCTACCCCCTTTCCGCAGAATCGCAATGGACATTGTAGGCCCCCTGGTGAAAAGCAGCAGCGGGTACCAATATATCCTGGTCCTCTCCGACCATGCCACCCGGTTCCCAGAAGCGTTTCCACTCCGCAACATCACGGCACCTGCTGTTTTACGAGCTCTAGTTCAGCTGTTTTCGAGAGTCGGCATCCCAGATGAGATCCTAACAGACCAAGGTACTAACTTTACATCTCGACTGACGCAGCTGTTCTACCGCCAGCTTGGCATCTCCAGCCTCAAAACAACACCTACCACCCACAAACTGATGGGCTCGTAGAGCGCTTCAACCAGACCCTCAAGCCGAATGCTGCAGCGGTTCGTTGATGACACTGGGAAAGATTGGGACCGCTGGCTGCCTTTCCTCCTATTCGCATACAGGAAGTGCCACAAGCATCCACTGGTTTCTCACCTTTTGAACTGTTATATGGCTGGGATGTCCAGGGCCCACTGGACTTACTACGCAAAACCTGGGGGCTCCATCCACCCCGGACACTCACAAAGGGATTGTACCGTTTATTCTAGAGATGCGGGAGCGGCTGGCGACTTACCTGACCAGGCGGAGCTGAACTTGCTGGAGGCCCAGAAAGCACAGAAGGTCTGGTACCGACCAGCAGGCCCGGCACCGTGAATTCAAACCTGGTGAGAGAGTCCTACTGTTACTCCCATCCTCCTCCAATAAGCTTCTGGCTAAGTGGCAGGGACCCTACACTGTGGTCCGCAAGATGGGTCCTGTCACTTATGAAATCCTCCATCCTGAAAAGAAAAGACAAAAGCAGACTTACCATGTGAACGTGCTGAAGCTGTGGAAAGAACGGTCCACCCCAGTCTGCGCCCTAGTTGTCCAGAGAGGGGACTTAGAAAGGGAGGAAGAAGAGGAGGTGGACACCACTCTAGAGACTCTGACCAGCAATGCCCCACCATCACTCCATCACCTGACACCTGAGCAAGCTGCAAGTGTTCTCTGTGTCTTCCAGGAAGTTCCTCTCTCTTTGCACCCAGACCTGGAAAGACCACCCTGGTGGAGTATGTTATTCGCCTGAAAGACTCTAAACCAATCCGACAGAGGCCCTACAGGGTACCTCAGCAGCTTGTGCTGCACCAGGAGGTGCAGGAGATGTTGAAGTTGGGTGTGATTGAACCTTCCAATTCGGAATGGTGCAGTCCAGTGGTCATTGTTTTCAAGAAGGATGGCTCCCTACGGATATGCATTGACTTTCGCAAACTGAACTCTATCTCTGAATTTGATGCATACCCCATGCCGAGAATTGATGACCTACTGAACGGATTGGAGCAGCTCGGTACATCACTACGCTGGATCTTTGTAAGGGATACTGGCAGGTCCCACTGCAGGAGACGTCCCGTCCATACACCGCCTTCCGGACCCAGCAGGGCTTTTCCAGTTCACAGTCATGCCATTTGGGTTGCATGGGGCTCCAGCTACATTCCAGCGTTTAATGGACAAGGTCCTGGCCGGCGAGGAGTGTAGTGCAGCCTACCTCGATGATGTCGTGGTGTTCAGTTCCACCTGGGAGGAGCATCTTCAACACCTGTCCTTGGTTCTGGGGAAGATTGCACAAGCTGGACTGACACTGAACCCGTCCAAATGCGAGTGGGCCCGAGAGGAGACACGATACCTTGGGTACCAGATGGGACGAGGAGAAGTTCGGCCCCAGGTGGACAAAGTTGAGGCCGTCAGGAACTGTCCACGACCCCGGACCAAGAAAGAGGTCCGCTCCTTCCTTGGCCTCACAGGATGGTATCGGCGGTTTGTGCCCCAGTATGCCACGATTGCTGCCCCTCTCACAGCCCTCACCATGAAAACCAGCGTAATCCGGTGAACTGGACAGAGGAATGCGAGCAGGCCTTCAGCACCCTTAAGACCATTCTGTGTTCTTTTCCAGTCCTGAAGAGCCCAGATTTCAATGAAAGATTCCTGGTGCAGGTGGATGCATCCGCGGTTGGCCTGGGAGCAGTGCTGGTTCAAGGAGAACCTGGAGAGGAACGCCCCATACTGTACCTCAGCCGGAAACTGCAGCCAAGGGAGACCAGGTATTCAGCCATCGAAAAGGAAGGGCTTGCCATCAAATGGGCACTGGATAGCCTCCGCTATTATCTCCTTGGCCGAGAGTTTGACCTCGAGACTGATCACAGGGCTCTCACTTGGATTGAATCAATGAAGGACCATAACAGCCGCCTTACCCGATGGTATCTCGCTCTCCAGCCATTTAAGTTTGTCATCCGGCACCGGGCAGGAAAGGCGAATGTTGTTGCGGACTACCTTTCAAGGTTGCCCCACAGTGCCAACCTTCCAGAGGGGAGGGATGATGTGACGGAGCAGACCCGTCCCTAAGAACGCTGCCCCGGGGGAGAGCACGTGAAGACGCGCGCACCCGTTTCACGGCGCGCCCCGCGCGCCAAACTCTTTTTACCGAGCATACACCAACTTTTCCATAACTTACCAGCAGGTTCTGTCACGCCTAAGGGTGCACACTTAGAGCGTCAGTTTTGTCCTAAAAACCTTTGCTAAAATCGGTCAATTACTCACCCTCGCGCTGCCGTCTTCTCCCTCCTTCCGTGGTGCGGGCTGGCAAACCCGGACACATCCGCGCCTGTAGTTTAAATCCTCCTGTTGCGCGGGTTCCGGGGTCATGTGAGCCAGAAGTGATTCACCTGGCCAATTATCTATATTCTCACTTTATTCAATGTGTGTATTTATGTTAAATAGGAGCTGTTGCCTATGCGCTATTTTGGGCCCCTAAGTTAGTATCCATTTAGTGGTAGGAATGGAGTAAAAGATGTTTCAGGTGGGGAATTATATAATGTGGGAGGGGCAAATGGGGGTATATAGGTGCGCTCTGCAGCCCAGCTCGCAGTCTGGTTGTGGTTACAGTGACGGTAACATGCAGTAAGAGCGCAGGAGCGAGAGAACGTGCAGAAAGACTAGAGAGAGACTTAAAGGGGAAGTCTATTCTGGTTTTTTTTGTTTTTTTTTTGTTGCCTGTAAATATTGCACTTTTTTTTTTCACTGTGGGAGCTCACAATAAAATCACCAAACGCATTTCCTGACTGAGCCTGAGGGTTTTTGAAGAATCCCGCCACAATTATATTGTGGCATGTGAGCTGCTGTGTCCAAATAACTTCCCTTGTGGATGACTAAAGTTTGTCTAAGTGTAAGTCTAAGTCTCCTCTTGTCGCTTTAGGCTCTGCAGGGAGAACTCAGACACCAAAGCCTCTTGACCTGTTTTGTTTTCCATATTCATAAGCATCATCAGGACAAAGCTCTGACTCAATCCCCCTCTCTCCTTCTGTTCCCCTGCCTCGTTCTGCCCCTCTGCTGCCCCCTGTGGAGGTGCAGATCAGGCGTCACAGCAGGGAGCGGGGTGACAGACAGCACAGCCCCCCTCTCGCTCACCCCCTGTCAGTCAGAGCTTGTCACCGGGGCAGAATGAGGGTAGATGGTGCCTCCTTGACACTCACACAGTCGGCCTATGGCTTATAAATACACAATAATAATATAATGTGAATTTAAAGGGTCTACATTACGCCTTTTTCTGATCTCTGTTATAATGTTGACAGAAGTGGCATTGTTCCCCATTCATTCCGTTTTATTCAGACTGAACACGGACGAAGAAGACGGAGATAAAAACATTTCCAGCACCAAAATGTCTGGTTGTCAGAATCAATATTCTACCGGCGGACTAAAGTTTTACAGTTTTACTCACAAGGATCTGGCAGTCGGACACCATTTGTCAAAGTCGCTTGTTGGGGAAATATTCGCAATCTTTTGACGATAATCCTTTCACAGAACTCGCCAAGCCACTGAGTTCTGCTGTACTTCTGTTGCCAAAATGCGTGCGCAACCGAGTCTACATCATCACTGTTTACTAAGACTAAAAGGGTTTATTCACGCTTACTTCACAAACCAGGTTTGAGAACTACGCTGACAACTTCTGGTGGGCTCTGTTTGGGGTACTAAATCTGAGAAAATCTAGGAAAAATGAGAACATGGCCCAGTTTTCTTCATCTATATTGTACATTTCTACATTTCTCGTTGTAGCGTTATGATGTTCAGCTAATGAGCAATTCCAACCATACTTCACTTTTCCTAATTTCCCCACTGACGCACAACTCCGATTGCACTGGGTACATGTGATTAGAAGAGATGAGGGCGCCAAATTCAAGATGATTCCAAACAGCACATACGTATGGTTATCGTTACTCTTCATTTTACCGCTGGTCACATTTACATCAGTGGGTTTTATCACAGTCAGTCGGCGAATCCAGTGTCAAGAACTACAGTGGAACTTGTCATCGCATCTTTCCAGACACTGGTTTGTGACGTAAGCGTAAATACTCCAAAGCTCAAAATGCTCTGTTCCACCTTATGATATTATGAAGCAGTAGTTTTCAAGTTAACAGCTCCATTTTGTTCAGTAGAGAGCAGCAATTCCAGGGTTGAAATCATCCAAATGACTCTAGCGAAAGTGTATGGAGTTTAAAAGCTCAGTGGAACAGAGTGTTTCCTGTGTGAGAGAAGAACTCAGCCTAAATTTGCAGGATTTTTCTGTTAAACGTGTGAATAAAACAAACACAACTCCATGTTTTTGATGAAGAAACAGCATTATAACATAGATCAGAAAATGGCTTAAAACGGGTCCTTTTATTCTACTCTTACTTCACACAACATTGTATCGTAGTGTTTTTCAAATCACTGTAGCACTGTGGCATGGGAGAAGATGCAATGTGTCAGTTTTTCTATCTAATCTAGGGTCCGGCATGATTATTGCACAGGGCCCCCAACAGCACCCCTGGATTCACAGAAGCAGATTCAGTTACGTATGCTAATGTAAGTGTGCTAATATATGTAGCTTCCTTCCCTGTAGCTCACACTCTATTATTGAGCAGGAGTGATGTTTTGAGTGATGATTTGATTTGGATGCAGCGTTCATAACCCTGTATCAGTTTGTCTTCATAAACATCCTGGGCTTTTTCTCAGTCTGTCTCGTCCATTCCTCTTGTTTTGACATCTGCAACGCTTCTGTTTTAGAACAAATGCTCGCTGAATATGAATGTATATACTTCAAGTCAAGAAGTTTGTTTCACTGTTTAAAGCGTCCCCATCTGACAAAAGCAAGGTATTTGTCTCAGGTTAAAGTTGGACAGTGAGTTTCTGGCACAACGATTAAATCACCCACTTTAGATCATTTGAAAAAAAAAAAACATGCAATTGCCATTTTGCATTGCAGTTTTGATCAGATTTGCTGTTGTTGTTTAGTTGCACATTCAACCGTGACAAAAATGTGTGGAGTGGTCACTGACAGTTGTTTCCACATGACTCTCAACCAGCAATGTACCAGCTGCATCTGACAGCTGCTTCTATACTGTTCTTATCAACATCTCATCGAACAAATGTCTTTGAAAAGACATCAGTGATATTTTGCAGTCTCATTTTACAAGCAGTAAAGTCAGTTACAGGACCTTTAACAAGGGTTAGCAGCTTTTACATTGGGGGTGTCCAAATTATGGCCTTTTTTACTGTAAATATAAGTAATTCTGCCTCTACAACCTAAATTACATCTTATTGGATTTTCATACATACCTCAAATTTGTGTTTCAAGCTGTCAAAACTGTCAAATGCACCATTTTGAAAGACTCGATGCAGTGACCACCTGTCCGTGGCCCTCCGGTTTCAATATGTTTCACCCTTAGTGAAAAGGTTTTGACATCTCTGTTTTACATAAGACACAATAGATTATTGTTTGCAGAAGACATTGTGTTTCCTAAATTACAGCATTGCTTAGTGCAAACTGGAGTCGACCGTGACTGTAGAGTGTAGACTGTAGGGTGTAGACTGTGGAGTGTAGACTGTAGAGTGTAGAGTGTAGACAGTAGAGTGTAGACTGTAGACTGTGGAGTGTAGACTGTAGAGTGTAGACTGTAGTGTAGACTGTAGAGTGTAGACTGTAGAGTGTAGACTGTAGACTGTAGACTGTAGTGTAGACTGTAGAGTGTAGACTGTAGAGTGTAGACTGTAGTGTAGACTGTAGAGTGTAGACAGTAGACTGTGGAGTGTAGACTGTAGAGCAGGGGTGTCAAACTCATTTTGGTCGGGGGGCGGTATACAACCAACTTTGATTCCAAAGGGGCCGGATCAGAAAGCTCATGGCATATATACCCCAAAAATAGCAATGAGTCCAAATATTTGTGCAGAGAAACGCAAATCTATTACAGAAATCTTTTTTATTTGATTTTATTTTACAAAATATTATAATATTATGCTAGGTTAGGTTGCTTTCACAGCAGCATCAGTAGCCTCTTGGCCCCTGGGTGAAAACAGACGGCTGTTTCTTCAGTCCCAGCAATAATTCATTTATCTTCTGTCTTCTCAATTCTCTGTTCAAGTTATTGTATTTTTCACAGTGTCTCGTAGTGGCATTTAAGATCATATTCCTTGAGCGCCGCCACTTGTTGCAAACACACCAAGCGTACAGGTTTCCCATTCACCTCCGTGAACAAATAAGAATTAGTCAATTTTTCTTGGAAAATCCTGCACTCAGCTCCACTTTTCTTATTCTTGACATTTTGCTGATGAGGGTGGCACGGTCAACAGTCAAAACGATCGTCCTTTAAGAGCGTTTGGAAAGAGGCAGATCTTCATTTGTCTGGTGGAGGCGTCACGCACAGAAGCGCTGGAGACGCTGCTATGCTAAGCTGCGCAGAAAATTACCAGAAAAATCTGAAAATTTTAAATATTTTAATAGAAAATCAGCCGAGGGCCAGATTAAAGGTCTTGGAGGGCCGGATCTGGCCCCCGGGCCGCATGTTTGACACCTGTGCTGTAGAGTGTAGACAGAAAAGTGTAGACTGTAGAGTGTAGATTGTAGACTGTAGAGTGTCGTGTGTAGACAGTAGACTGTAGATTGTAGAGTGTAGACAGTAGAGTGTAGACTGTAGAGTGTAGACTGTAGACTGTAGACTGTAGAGTGTAGACTGTAGAGTGTAGACTGTAGACTGTAGAGTGTAGACTGTAGACTGTAGAGTGTAGAGTGTAGACTGTAGAGTGTAGAGTGTAGACTGTAGAGTGTAGACTGTAGACTGTAGAGTGTAGACTGTAGACTGTAGAGTGTAGACTGTAGAGTGTAGACTGTAGACTGTAGAGTGTAGACTGTAGAGTGTAGACTGTAGAGTGTAGACTGTAGAGTGTAGAGTGTAGACTGTAGAGTGTAGACTGTAGAGTGTAGACTGTAGACTGTAGACTGTAGAGTGTAGACTGTAGACTGTAGAGTGTAGACTGTAGAGTGTAGACTGTAGAGTGTAGACTGTAGACTGTAGAGTGTCATGTGTAGACTGTAGAGTGTCGTGTGTAGACAGTAGAGTGTAGACTGTAGAGTGTAGACTGTAGAGTGTAGACTGTAGAGTGTAGACAGTAGAGTGTCGTGTGTAGACTGTGGAGTGTAGACTGTAGAGTGTAGACTGTAGAGTGTAGACTGTAGAGTGTAGACTGTAGAGTGTAGACTGTAGAGTGTAGACAGTAGAGTGTAGACTGTAGAGTGTAGACTGTAGAGTGTAGACTGTAGAGTGTCGAGTGTAGACTGTAGAGTGTAGACAGTAGAGTGTAGACTGTAGAGTGTAGACTGTAGAGTGTCGTGTGTAGACAGTAGACTGTAGATTGTAGAGTGTAGACAGTAGAGTGTAGACTGTAGAGTGTAGACTGTAGAGTGTAGTGTAGACTGTAGAGTGTAGACTGTAGAGTGTAGACTGTAGACTGTAGAGTGTAGTGTAGACTGTAGAGTGTAGACTGTAGATTGTAGACTGTAGAGTGTAGACTGTAGAGTGCCTTACCTCCCGTATTACCTTTTGTGTGTTGTGTATATATGTGGTCTGGCCTTTGTGCACTGTACCTGACACTGAAGATGTGAATAGTTCTTATTCTATCAAAATTCTACCAACGATTCTGTTTCTGATCCTAGTTTAATACAGGCTTATACCATATCATCTGCATGAGACATACGTTTTTAATACAAGAGCATTTTTCATGCATTTATAATAAGAGTGAAATCTCATTGTCCACCATAAATATTAATATATAACATTTTACCTGTAATAAAACCAAATGAGGAAATCAACCATACAGACTTTTCTATTTCTAAAACCAGCAATGGGATAAGCCCCATTAGGATTAAGTGGATTTCATTAATAATGTGGTTGCCATGGTGCCCGGCGGAGTGCGGTGAAATTGGGGGAAGTGGCCGTTTGGTGCTCAAAGCGGATGTGCTAGCAGCAGGAGAAATGTGTGAAAATCTAAGTGGTGGTAACAAGGGCAACTCGAGAACACATCTTTTTTTTCTTTTTTTTTTTTTTTTTACAATTTCAGTGCAATTTAACACACAAGGAGGTTCGACATGCCTACTTCAATAACCCCAAATGAGCACGTTGTAATTGAGAGCTGCTGGGGCAACTTGGCAGCTAAAACACCACATTGAATGAGGCTTTGGGTGATAAGGATGGACATAGAATTGGTCTGTGTTTTTACATATGTTGAACCACTGATGAAGAGTAGGGATGCACCGATCTGATACTAGTACCAGATATCGGCACTGATATTGAACATGTTGGTAGATTTTGGTTAGGTTCAAAAATATCGATTCACCCAGTATCCCATTTTGATTTATAATTTAGCGTAATAAGATGATTTACTGATCACTGTTGGCCTAAAACATCTCATAGTATCGACAAAGGTATCAGAACTGAAAAAGATGAATCTGTGCATCCCTAAAGGAGAGAGTGGGGGAGGAAAAGAGAGGACAATGTCTTGGTATTTACTGGTTCTTGTACAAAAGCAAACGATACAACAGGGACTCCAACCTGTAGCTCTCCGAGTCCTTCCAAGTACTTTAGTTTGCCAAAGGATTACTGAATCATATGTACTGTGCTGAATATGCATTTTAACTGTATTACTTTTATGCCTGTGCACTAATAAATGGATAGTGGTTTTTATGTTTTTAAGCATCTAACTTTTGTAAAGGCAGCTCGCCAAAGGTAAAAGTTTGGAGACCCCTGGAGTCTCCAGATACAATCACAGTACTTACAGTAACTGCATAATCTGATTATCTGAACCTCGGCTCACTCTTAATCCACTATTGTCTCAAAATAATCCAAACATCAAGATCACACAACCAAAAACATAACAATTCTGCCTGATAATAACGCCAAGTGCAATAAAAGGAAGCACTGCTCTGAGCTATTTGTTCATTTTGTTGATTCTAAGATTTAGTTAATTCGTTTATTAGATTGAGTGCATGTGTTTGCATATTTTTCAGTATTTGCTTTTGTCAGGCATATTTGGCAAAAAAATAAATAAAAAACATAACAAATCATTACTCACGCAAGTTTACCACAAATGTTTCCTGAACTCAAACATATGCACTTTTCACTGCTGAGTTAGTGACACAGATCTGGCCTGTAATACGTCTCCCAGTGTCTTTGTGAATCAGTGTCAGATTTATAAACCACTCCACACTTCCTTTACACAACACGAGGAGAATATAAAACTCCCAAACCATGGCCCAATCCCCTCTGCTGTTTTTCAATTCAGCTCTCATGTACTTTTTATTAAGTCATAAAACTACCTCTGTATACATTTACTTTGACTATTCCCACTGCTGAGAAATTCCTGCTTGTACCTTTCTGGGCTACAGGTCGTAATATACCTAAGGATTTCAGTATTCTCAGTCGTACAGCTAGTAAAAGATTTCTTTGTTTATTTTGAACTCTACTGGGGCTGTAATACACACTGCAAGGCAAAAGTTTGGGCACATCTTCTTCAGTGCATTTTTCTTTAAGCACCACTTTGTATATTTTCTATACATAAAGGAGGCATCAAATATATGAAGCGAGATATATGGAATTACTATGGAACCACTCAACTAAATATTTCTCAATCATCGTCTTTATGAATTCACATGAAGTGGGTCACTGCTTCACAGCTGTGCTTTTTCAGGGTCAAGAATACAAAAAGTGCAAAGCAAATCAAAGAAAAGGGTGGCTTTTTCATTTAAAAAAATCTAAAATATGTTTTGTTTACTATATTCCATAAGTGTTCATAGTTTTGATGGCTTCAGTGAGAATCTTGTATGTAAATAATCATGGAAATAAAGAAGAAGCAGAAATTAAGAAGTGTATCCAAACTTTTGACTTGTAGTGTACACGAAACAGCACAGATCCACTATGTAACTTTTTGGAGGGGGATTCACTTCCTGCTTGAATGTAAGATATAAATGTTTTGCATTAAATGTTCTACAGAATACAAGTTAGATCTGTGGAGACATGACCCCCACTAATAAGAATGCAGAGATGTTTTTCAAAGTACTTTTGATCATATTATGCAAAACAACACAATTTAACCATTTTTCACTAACAAGGACCATGCCAACAACACATGTGCAAAGAGAAAAGAGTTTATAATAGGGAGACGAGGCGGGTCGGCTGGGTTGAGACTCAGGGTGGGGGTTCTGTCTCAATCTTCACATGACCCAACAGGAACGGGACCCCCCTCGTAGGCGTCTTATGTCTGGAAGCAAACAGATCGGGGTTGGAAGGGTGGGGTCAAGTTATTCGGGACAAACTGGGTTTCCGGGATAGGCTGCTACAAATAGGCTTCTGGGAAATTGAGGTGTGGTAGAAATGAGCTGTGATTCGCTGGAGAGGAGGCGAGGGCGGTTGAGGTGTGGCCCTGCTCCTGAAGTTAATCCTATTAACTACATTTAAGTGTTTCCCCTCACTGTTACCCAAATTAAGTTGTGTTCTGAGTGAATAATGTATTTTTAGGCTTTAGTTTCCTGCTTGCAAAACACCACTGCTCAGAAAATGTCCCTATCCCCAACCCATCACACAACTTCATTCTCAGATTTTTTTTTTTTTTTTTTTTAATTGTGAGACATGTAGGATTGAGCTCTGTTGTGCAGCCATTTTGGTCCTGAGGAAAAATCTAGCAACATTTTCACAGTGCAGTGTGCAGGAGTGGTCAGGTAGGGTCAAAATATGAAATCAGAATCGAGGCGTGTAATAGACTAAAATAAAAGCAGACAAACATAAATAAATATTAGATAGTTACATTTTACGCCATATTGGAACATTTCAGGCAAAGCAATAACATCTGCACGGAGATGGAGTAGGAAAAGCCCCAGAGTGCACCTTTAAATACATCACCGTGACAACATGCCCATATACTGTGAGTAGCATCAGGCCGTTCCTTCCCTAATGGTTGTTTGTCGCTACAATCCCAGTGATCCGTTTGCATACAGCGGTACGTATGTTTCCTATGGGAGCCACTACGCAGACGTGCTCTAGATGCTGGTACGATTGAATAAAACATCCCAACATGGCCGCCGCGCTGAATTCACAATGAGTTCAGCGTCAGATTTATGCTTCTGTTTGTGAGTACGTGTGTGTATATGTGATTTAACATCTTCAAACTCCTACCGCAGGAAGAAGAGAGCTCTCATCCACAATTGGGACAGGGCCATAAAGGCTACGGGCTGTAAATCTCAGCACCCATGGGAGAAATGCGGGTGCTGGTACAGGGAGCGCAGTGTCCGAGTGGTGCCCAGAGCAGAGATGGTTAAAGAAGAAGTAATAATAAACATGCAGGGGAGAGGGCGGCTGTGAGAGGAGATAAGAGAGTTGGCAGAAGAAGGGGAGCTAGACAAAAGAGAAAGGGCTTAAAAAGAATAGTGTTTGGGATAGAAACGTGTGGAGAAACGTAAAAACAGATGTTAAACAGGCAATTCAACTGCCATTAAAATAAAAGCGGGAACACAAAGTTAATGTGTGAATAAAAATTGCACAATTGAGGTGTTAAATAAGGTTTCATGGTCATTTTTCAGGTGGAGGGTCCGTCCAATGCTTTTCTCCATGCAGATGTTATTGCTTTGTCTGGAATGTCTCACAGTATGGCATTGTAAACCTTTCTATCTCCATGGAGACCAAGCCAGGGCAAGTTACATGTCAGATTGGTGGAAAGGCGACCACGCTCACAGTCAGAATGCATGTTTTTCTAGGTATTTTTGAGCTATAAAACACTTTTAAGCAGCTCTACCTTAAATGTTTTCACTGTGGAACTTTCCAGGCAGAGCAATAACATAAATACAAGCACAAAAAAAGTTACATAATGTACCTTTAAGGGAATACATAGTGCTTTGTAGCTATTTTTGACAAATCTTGGTTACCACTGGAACAGCATCGCAGTTACACTATATTTTTTGCTTCATAGAATTAAACACACGGCAACAAACAAAATCTAGTCAAGTTAAGATGACTTGAATTAAGAAAGTTTTATCATGATTTGAGTAAATTTCACACAAGTAAAATGATCAGTGGAATAACTTTTTGTACTTAAAATATGAAAAACTAATTTTTGGCACTTAAAATAAGAAACAAAATCAAATGTTGCTTGAATTAAGGAAAAAAACATTTATTCCACTGGCAGATAATTTCACTTGTCAAGTTGCATCTACTCAAATAAAGTAAAACGTTCTTAATTTAAGTCATTTTTATCTTACCTAGATACTGTTTTTCCCACTGCATATCTTTAATCAACTATAAGTGTTTTGTTTACTAAAAAAATACCTTGAAAAACATGCATTAATCCTGTAAGAGGAGGTGCTTAAACACAGATCTGACCTATAACTTGGTGCGATGCTGTTGAAGATGGACGTACTGTATGTTCAAAAGCATGACTGTGGAACATTTGAGGCAAAGCAAGAGCATCTCCATGGAAACATAGCGGACCCCCCAAAAAAGTGACATTACAGTGGACACGATATTTATATTTGTACACGTAGATGAACTGTCCTGATTTGTGAAGAGTAATTTTTTAGAAGAGCAGAAACTTGGCCCATTGAAGCTCTTTCCTTTGCCTGTTATTACCTTAATCACTTCTTAATGTTTAATGATGATTTTTTTGGCACAAAGCGCAGAGATCAGTAGCTGGCGCTTGTCATTAAAATCAATGGGAGGTAAGCTTCAAAGGCCTTAGATATTATATTACAGGGACAAATGAGCTCGCTCTTAAATGTGTTTTCAAATAGAAGGAGGAAGTCTTAGCTCTGGTTGTGGGAGTTGGAAATGTTATTACAGATTTGGTTACAGACGTCTGGACGGCAAAAGGAAATTGTACTCTTATTACTGTGTAGGCTGCAGATATAGGTAACAGCAAATTTCAGTGGCTGTATATATAAATGGACAGAGCTAACCCACTAGCCGCCACGTTCCAAAAGTGCGGGAAGTGTTCAGGGGTGCGCTTCCGGCTCCATCGACTCTATTTCCATTTAACTTTACGTTGAAAACTTCCTCTCTCTGTAACTGCTGCACTGAGCTTCGTCATTTTGGTCTTAAAATGTTCAGATTAACCCACTCTCTCTACATGATCCTGGTGTTTTTATTTCGCTATTTTGTTCATAAATAAATTCCTGTTCCTAATATGGACCCGGCTCCAAATTCGCTCCTATAACCGCCAACCTCCATGAGCTTCATTTGACTGGATCCAAACGCTATAGGTGACGTTACACTTACTCTTCACTTAGTCCACTTCTTTATACAGTGTATAGTTATGATATAGACCAGGAGTGGGCAATTATTTTTTTCCACATGAGAAACAGAAAATATTGTGGAAATTCTGCATAATATTAATTGTATTTCTTTATAAAAAAGCAGTAAATAGCCTTGTTTTGACATGCTGGTAAGACTGTTTTTTGACTAAGCAAAGAAAAGGTGAGGCGGCCTTACAAAAACATCATTTAAAAAACACCTAAAATAAAGGCAATGCAGCTTTAGTCCATGCATGAGGTAAAATTATAAAATATGTTCAAAATTAATTAAAAAGGCCAGTCACAGTCAACCAAATGTGGCCCGAGAGCTGTTATAGAGTAACATATTCATACTTGTATGAGCAGAATACTGTATATAGAATACTGTATCATCTTGAATTTAAAAAATAAATCAGATAAAAATGATTACCAATTATATTTTGGCTATAGTCCTAACAAATACATAACAGTACATTTGAGGAGTGGAAATCTAACTTTTTACACTACAGACAAGAGACACGGCAGACTACTAATACTATGGTCCTATTTCAGACCATCAAACCATCAGATTATACCCTCACAAAAGTACTGTAGAAGAATTATTCACATCTCACATCCGTTTCATACCACCCATGATGCTAATATATGCAAATTCTCCGTCATAGCCCTTATGTTAAACTGTGTGGGCAAAACTCAAGGGCAAATTTAAGGCTTTGGCATGTGAGTTTACATCAGCATTTTACAGCAGATAAAACAAGGTGATTTTTGACAGTCTCGCCTTGTACATGTGAACACAGGAGAGCAGAGAGTCACACTCCACACTTGGTGCAAATATAAACTGTAAATGGGAATACGTAGATCCGTTATCGTCACTGGAAATGTTTCAAAATTTGTGAATTTCGTGAGCTTTAAGCCATGTTATAAAGTTGTTAGTGACCTCAGCAAAAATGTACCTGGAGTTTTGTTTCCTTCACACATATTTGAGTAACCTTAATTATTATTTGTCTTATTTGTCATTATTATTTGTCTGTTTACATCTCCAAAGCCCAAAATGCTATGTTTCACCTTGTGATGTCATGATAAAATGGTCATTTTCAAGTCGTGAAAAGTGTGTTTTACCTACATTTCAGTAGAAATTAGGACTTGATTGGGTCTGAAATGATCCAAATGATTCTTGTGAGGGTGTATGGAGTTTAAAAACATAGTAGAGCAAGGTGTTTTCTGTTTAAGAGAAAAACAAGGGTGATTAGGGAACAATATTATAACGCAAATCAGAACATAGCGCAATACGGACACTTTAAACCTTTTTTTTTACTTTTTACTCTTTTGAAAACTGTATGTAGCTTAGGATAAGTGTAGTTACCTCATGGCAAATCAAATAACAATGCAAAGAAATAAGTTAAAGATCAAATAGGCCACTACTAGCCAACACAAATGAAAAGTGAAGAGTTTTGCAGTGCACTTGATTAATATTGTTATGACGTTCCCTCACAGTCCCACACAGTCCCAGTTGACATCTTTGTTGAAACTTTGTGTCATTTACGCTCCCTGATTTGCCCTGAAGTTGAGAGGAGAGGAGTTTTTGAATGGTTTCCACACACACACACACACACACACTCATACACCTGCTCCATTATGCTGCTGAATTTCATGGCATCCCTGAATCCTGCGCTACAATAACGCCACAAAGGGCTAATTGCAATCTGCACGCGTCTCAAAAGGAAGGATGCGCAATAGAATACAAAAGTCTAAATAATAATAATAATACTTCAATTCTCTGACTCTTAATGGGATTTATTTTCACAATGAACTCTGCACAAAGAACCGTAATTGCTTCTGTACTAAATAAGTTGTTGTTATTTTTAAGTTAGATGCCCTTCTGAACTCAACCAGCTACAGTGAGTGAAAGGCAAACTCAAATGTAGTAGGATTTGATGTCCTTGAGCAAGACACAACAAGCTGGAATCTGGTTGTATGTGCGAGCTTGGGAAATGATTAAAAATGCATTAGGATAAGTGTGCAAGCAACCAACCTAGTTTGTTGCTGCACCACGGCACGCCACCCTGTTTCAGGTTTTAAACACCCTATATTACAGAAAATAGACTCTTGTAAGCGTTTAGCCATGTTATAATGTTGTTACCTCCTCAAAAACATACAGAATTGTGGGTGTCCAAACTTTTTTCATCAAGGGCCAGATATTAAAACACAGACCAGCGTGAGGGTCGATTAAGGGTCATAGACTGGTGGTCGAAACAGTGAATAATTCAAATATGTGCATTTATAACAGGTTCAAATGACCCACCAGACCTTTGTTCATGTTTAGACCCTCAAAAGGACACACTACATTTGCTTGATCAAGGTCAATTTCAAAAACATGCAGTAAAAAGTACTACTTGTGGTAGTATGAGTCAATTCATCTGGAAGCCTGAGGGCCAAAACAGTTGGACTGAGGGCCACATTTGGCACCCAGGCCATAGTTTGGACATGCCTGATTTACATCTCCAAAGCTCTAAATGCTCTGTTCCACCTTGTGATGTCCTGAAGTGGTAGTTTTCAAGTTAACAAATACATTGTACCTTTAGTTTAGTAAACATGGGCAATTCTAGGGCTGAAATTATCCAAATGAGTCTAGTTGAGGTGTATGGAGTTTAAAAACACAGTTGAGCACTTCCTGTATTACCACATGACATCACAAGGTGGAGAAACAGAGTATTTTCTGTGTGAGAGAAGAATATGCATGTAAATATGCAGGATTTCTGTGTTAAACATGTGAATGAAACAAAAGACAACTCCAGGTATGTTTGTGATGAGAACCCAACCTTATAATGTAGATACAAATCAGAGCAATATAAACCCTTTAAAACACGATCACAATCCACTTTTTCACGTATAATCCTTTTCCTCCTCTTATTTTAACCCATAGTGTGATTAGTGAAATTCGTTCTTATAATAATCCTTGTAAGTGCGTCTTGCCTCTCCCATAAAACACAACAAAAATGTCCAACGCAACAACAGAAGTAGCAGATCGGTCGCCCCAGTATGAGCGGGCACTGGCTTCCTTATCTTTCTGAAACAGTGCCCTCTCTGGCGGCACGAGCCAAAATCCCATCCACATTAGCCCACAGAGCGTGAGTCTTCTTGGGCTGTGGGGGGCAGAGGAAGAGCCAGGAACAGAAATAGTTTTATCAGCCATACACTCCAGCTGTGATATTGGGAGATAGCCACACTTGGAAATCCTATATACGCGTTTACAATGGGCTCATAGATTAACACACACGTCTGCAGTGTGAAGGAATTTGATAAAGTGGGCCAAATGAGCTGTGAAAATGGACTTACTTATCTGGAATTAATGCAAAATATCCTTAACATGTTTAAATAGGAGTTTAACTAGCATCATTTCTAGACCAAACGGCTTCAGATTGGACAATGAATTTTATCAGCAACAGGCTTCTGCGATACAATGTGGAGAATATATCGCGTTTTTGGTGTTTTCTATTAGAAGTTACACGGCCTTGTGGTAAAGGGGCTGCAGTTTGGTTCAGCTCCAATGCCAGGTTTTTATGCCAAACAGAAAACTCAAGGTTTGTCGAATGCTCTACGTTCTGTCCCCTGGTAAACAACTAAACAATGGCAACACTTCAGTTACGAAAACCACACGATTTTACAATTAAAAGCCCTATTTATTGTACACTGAAAAAAGAAAAATTATGGCAAGACACTGCAGGGGAATAGAAAAAAATGCAAATTGTAAAATTACATTGAAATCTTTACTTCAAAAATGTATTCTGAAAGTTTTGTATTTTAAAAGTTTCCATATAAGATATAAATGTATGTGTAAGTGCTCTATGGTATTGTACGTCTATGAATAACTGTTAGAGCCAGATGTACATTTTTATTTATTTTTTTTGCACACCTTTACTTTTAAAGAGGGAAATTTTGATATCGTATTTGTATTTGAGTAAAACTATATTTCTTAAATTTAAAAAATGTGCCTTTTTTATAGTTTACTAGTGCAGAGCGCAACAGACGCACGTGTCGCACTACACCCAGACCCCCATGAAACTTCAAATTATAAAACTATGCGTTTACCCCACAGTATATTTTACACATTGCAGTGTGGATAAGCGTCGTCTCACACACTCACATCTTGTTGTCTTACACACCAACATGGAGCTGTGCACAATAAAGAGATGAAAAAAATATGTCCACAACTCCTAACATGGGAGTGGAGTGGGTTGTTTTCATGCTTGGGTTGGTTACATAATGATTTATTTTAAACATGGTTTCCAAATAACATTGAAATCTGTGCCAGTTCTTCTTTCATGATAGGTCTAGTAATCACTGCCTCTCCACAGATCTGACTTATAATTTAATTTCTATAGAAATAAAGGAAATAAATGGCCAGTGGACCTTCCCAAACAAAGCAATACGATCACAATACGATGTCAACTCAGCAAACAGGTGGCAGACCCTCCACCTGAAAACTTACAAAGTGCACCTTTAAAGCCAGTCTCAGAACATTAATATCAGGTCTGCCCAAAAGTATAATAGGTAGGGCTCCCAAAATTTGACAACTAATTGCTATAATGAAGAAATACTAGTTTTACTGTACTAAATACTAATACTCTCCTGTGGGCTCACCACTCACAGAGGGGTTCATGGGCGGTGAACAGCTGCCCCCGCGACCCAGCCGGATAAAGCAGAAGAAGATGGATGGATGGATTAATAATAAATTTTGGGAGCCCTACCTATTATACTTTTGGACAAAACAAAAACATTTAAGTTATTTTTCTCCGTTTCACACTCTTAAGGTCTTCTTTGTAGGGCAGAATAGTAGACAATTTAAAACTAGCAAAATAAAAGTACTTCCCATGTGGGCAAGTTCACTAAAAAGCCTGAAGAAAAAGGGCAAGAAAAATTCAATTGAGGACAAAACTTTGCCCCCCGGCCATAGTTCAGACTCCGCTGTATTGCACTATAGAGCCGTACACGACCTGACTTATCTTCTCTTGTACTTTTTCATGCACAGACTTTAGTTACAGCTCAATCTGTCTCACCCTGGCTCTCTCTTTGTCCACTCTCACCTTCGTTAACCCTCCTCTTTACTTCCTGATCCCCTCTTCTACCTGAGCACACATTTGCTTGTTCGATAAAATTCCGAAAGGTGACATCAGGACGCCACTCCTCCTCGCTCACCGTGCTTCTGTGATAATCTCTCTCTCTTCTATGTTTGCTATCTCTTATGACGTCGCTCGTGAACTGACTAGCAACCGGACCATCTATATTCTGCTGCTATTACCGGGGCTTTGTGAGACTGAAGGCGAGCGAAATGTAAACAGGAAGGCATTGATTAACTTTCTCGACTGGAAGATTGGGGTGGCGGTTGCTGTGTTTTTCTCTATTTATGTCAGTCTATAATTCTGTCTGGATTTGGCTGACAAGTGTGTACGGTGTCATTAGGATTCGAGACGAGCTGTGAAAAGGATTTTGTTTAGGGTGGATGAATGTTGAGGAACAAGGAACTTCAGAAACTTAGATCCATCAATACTGAAGAGTAGATGTAAGACTCTTGTCCCTTTGTTTTGGTTTGTCTCGGTTTAACCTCATCAGTATCCAATTGGCTGAGACACACAAGCCGCCTGACCAGCCAGTCTTTTCTACATTCTGTACATTCAGAATCCTGCAACTGCACCATAGAGCGTGAAAAACCTCTGAAATGTTCCACAGTATGCAATTAAACAGATCTACTTCACATTTATTAAAATAAAGGTGGTTTTATAGCTCAAAAATACAGAAAAAACAGGCATTCTGACGTGAATGGGGTTCCGTCTGCACAGACCTGACCTGCAACTCAGTTTGGTTTGGTCTCCATGAACAAAGGTTTTGGACATAGGGCCTCATTTCCTGGTGAGCCAGAGTGTTGGAGACGTGTGGAGACACTTTTAAAAAAATATTCCGTCCAGGCCTTGTATTTGGAGTTTGGGGTTGCTAGGCTAGTGCATGTCAATAGCCATAGTTGACCTGCCACTAAAAACCCCAAGCCAAAACAATTATAACGCCAGACTGTCCATGTGAATGTCTGTGTCGATAGAATAACTTTAGAAGTAAAACCAACCTTGCATTTGAAGAATTTATGTCTCAGCAGCAGCAGCGAGTTGTACTTCCTGATAGAAAGCTCGGCTGCAGCGGACTGATATGTGAGAAAATCCCTCAACATGCGACTATTCATGAGATGCAAGGTTAGCTTTATTTCAAACATTATTCTATCGGCACGGTGGCTGAGTGGCAACACTCATGCCTCACAGCAAGAAGGTTGCGGGTTGTGTGGAGTTTGCATGTTCTCCCCGTGTCTGGATGGGTTTCCTCCGGGCTCCGGTTTCCCCCATCATCTCAAAACATGCAGCACCCCTATGAACTAACATCAAGGACCATGACGTCCACCCTCCTGTGGGCTCACCACCCGTAGAGGGGTTCATGGGGGGGGTCAGGTGCTATGAGGACTGGGCAGCAAGATGCCCCCGTGACCCAGCTGGATTAAGCGGGAGAAGATGGATGCATTATTCTATCAACACAAACATTCACATCGACTGTCTGGAGTTATAATAGTTTTGCTTCGGGTGCACTGTGGAGTGGGTAAGACTGTTTTTAGTGGCAGGACAACTATGACCACTGACCTGCACTAGCCTAACACCTGCAACCTCTCCAAATACAAGGACTCCACACGTCTCCAACACTCTGGATCACCAGGAAATGAGGCCCTATGTCCAAAATTCCGAACTGTCCCTTTAATATCATACTGTGAAACATTCCAGAATAAACAATAACATGTCTATGGAGGAAAGCGTTTGACAGACCCTCCACCAGAAAAGTTACACAATGCACACTGGAAAAAACAAAATCTAGTCAAGTTAAGATGACTTGAATTAAGAAAGTTTTACCATGATTTGAGTAAATTTCACTTGACAAGTAAAATGATCTGCCAGTGGAATAAGACGTTTTGTACTTAAAATATGAAAATACATATTACTACATTTAAAATAAGAAAAACAACAACTTTTTGCACTTAAAATAAGAAACAAAATCACATTTTCTTTGAATTAAGAAAAAAAACACTTATTCCACTGGCAGATCATTTTACTTGTCAAGTTGAATCTACTCAAATGAAGTTAAATCTTCTTAATTTAAGTCATTTTAACTTACCTAGATATTGTTTTTTCTTCCCTTGCACCTTTAAGAATATATAATATTTGGTTCATATTTTCTAAAGGTAAGTAGTAGTTTGGTGCTTCAGATGCTGTTTCTGTAAAAATCTGCTTCTTTCTCAGTCCTTTATGTAGTAGATGTTAGTCCTATTAAATGTGTAAACCTTATGCATATTTTTAACGTGAACAGAGCTCACTGATTGGCTAATCCACCTGTCAGTCACGCCCTCTGAACACAGGGAGACAGGATACAGCTCCAGATATACTCATCTTTGCAAAGTTTTCTCAAAGCGTGTGGTTCTGGCTGGTCAGGTAACACATATTCCTGAACCTCGGCTTTTACCTGTTCCTCTGCAGTTTTGATTGTGTTTTCTCTGTAGTTCTGCCTCTACATCACTTTCTTTTGAGCCCAAAGTTTTCAAGGACACTGGACGGGAGAAACCATGATTACTCACACATTTCTTACACCAGCGCGATGTGAGAGAAGTTTCTTTTACCTTGCAAAACTTTTTGTTATTGACTTGAGTTCATGTATAATAAAAACAAACCTGCCGTTGTATTGTACCTCATTCATGCTTGTTTTATGAATCCTGGTGCACGTCTTTCTCAGAAATCACAACGCTGCAACATTTTATTACACAGGCGATAGGACACCCAGAAGTTTTCTACGCAGTTTTTAAGTCCATGAATTCCAACATGTGTGTGTTCACTACAAACAAATGACTTATTTTTATTCTAACATGCTAAATGTTTTTGTTTGTTTTAAGGGTTTACATTCAAACAGAACTCCAGTGTAGGAGAATTTAAGTAATGTATCCTCCATGTACATTTCTCAGTTTAACATTGCCTCACAGGAGCTACAGTAACACAATCATCTTCTTTTGGCACCATTGGCAAACCATTATCTAAATTGCTGACTAACTGGAGTCTACTGGCCTTTAAAGTCTCACCAAACGTACTTTATAAACCTCCTCCTTTAGAAGCACAGTAAAGAGGCTTGAACACTCAAAGATTACACTAGGTTCACTTTTGAAATCATGATCCTATGTTGATGTTCAAGTCCCCCCGGGCCAGTATTACTGATGGTAAATAAACTTCTCCTGCATAAGAAATCCAGTTGGTCTCCATCCTTTTACTTCCACCCTTTTTGAACAAGCTGGACTCTTCTACAGCATCCAGGTCATCCAAATAAAAGCTATTTTAACATGTAGTAAACATGTAGTAGTAAAACATGAAATACCATCCAAGGGCATTAAAATACTAAAACAAAATGATGCATATGTTCACTTTAAAGGGCCCATATTCTGCCATTTTCTAATCTTTGTTAGAATGTTGTTTCCTCATCACAACATTCCTTGCACTGGAAAAAACAATATCTAGTTAGTTAAAATGACTTAAATTAAGAAAATGTTACTTTATTTGAGTAGATTCATCTTGACAAGTAAAATTATCTTAAGTTAAAATGACTTAAATTAAGAAAATTTTATTTTATTTGAGTAGGTTCATCTTGACAAGTAAAATTACCTGCCAGTGGAATAAGTGTTTTTGTTTTTTTTTCTTAACTCAAGCTGCATTTGATTTTATTTCTTATCTTAAGCACAAAAAGTTGTTGTTTTTCTTATTTTAAGTGTAGCAAGTACAAACATCTTACTACACTGGCAGATAATTTACTTGTGAAGTGAAAGTTACTCAAATCATGGTAAAACTTTCTTAATCCAAGTCATTTTAGCTTGAACAGATTTTGTTTTTTGGCAATGTGGGAATACGGGATGTGCTACACTGTGTTTTTAAACTCCATAAACCTTCACTAGAATAATTTGGATAATTTCAGCCCTGAATATACAGTCTCTACTAAACAAAAGGTAAAAGGTAAAATTCCTTATTTTACTGCTGGCTCAGGATTCTAGTCAGAGGTACAAAATAAAACAATTATAGCCCAGTAGATACTATCATAACCGGTCAGTATTGAACCAAATGTCCATGACTAAAGCCATTGGTAGTTTCTTTGTTTCCACATCTTGATTTAGCATCCCACAAACCGAACTAACAACCTCATCAGGATCCAATTGGCTGCAGCACAGGAGCCCAGTTTTGCATTTGGTTGCTTATTTCATTGACTTATAGCTGGGGCGCCTGGCAGCCTATCAATGCGGAGTAATTACAAGAGGCCACAGTGAGGCTGAATAATTGATGCTCTCTCAAAAGCTGATGTATGCTGAAACCCTGTGCTGTCAGTAGTTTATCAGAGCGAGAGTGGAGCCAGTCTGCCACTGTTTAGTGCAGTAATCATGAGGCGGGTCAGGCTGGTCGCTCATCAGCGGGAACACTGGAGTTAGCGACTCTCACGCTAAAGACGAGGCCCAGATCAATGGCTCCGAGACAAATGGTTTCAAGTAAAAGATACCGCACGAGTGTCCAGGGAATGCTCTGTGCGCTGATAGAACAGATGAGTGAGTGTTCGTGCAGCAGTTCAGTTCAATTTTAGTTTTAGTTTTGTTCTGTACAGCCCATTATACTAAACAGGGACAGAATATCACAGAGCAGGGAAGAAAACATACGATAAATGCTTTTCACATACACTCACAATTGATATTTCAGACCAATTCACCTATACGTTTTAGAAATAACAAAGAGGATAACACTGCACTACCTGCTTGTTTTCATGGAGATGTATGAATGTTCCACAGTATGCAATTAAATGTACGGTATCTGTTTAGCATGTTTTCACTTATAGGTGTTTTATAGCCAAAAATACATTGATAAACATACATTGTTACTAGCAGGTTTGCCTCTCCACAGATCTGATTAGTAACTTGGCCTACTGGTGTCAGATGCTTGTTTCCTGGAGATGTACAGCTCAGGAAAAAAATAAAAGACCACTGCAAATTTTACTTCTTATAGGTTTGTGTTTGAGCAAAATTAACATTTTTATTTCATTCTATAAACGACTGACAACATTTCTCCCAAATTCCAAATAAAAATATTGTCATTTAGATCATTTATTTGCAGAAAATGCAAAGAAAACAATATCATATTCACTTTAAAACAACAAGGTACTAATGTTTTAACTTAGGAAGAAATCAATATTTAGTGGAATAAGCCTGATTTTTAATGACAGTGGTTTTTCTCCTTTTCCTCCTTAAATCAGATCTGGTTCAGGTGATCTCCTCATCAGTGCCTCATGAAGCAGAATGAGGTGTGTTTGTGCTGAAATTCAACAGACGCTGGAAAAGAACGGCTCTCAAACATGTAGAGATGCTGATTTCAGAAAACAAAAATGCAGTGGTCTCTGATTTTTTTCCAGAGCTGTAAATGTTTAATGGCAAAAGGAGAAATTCAGTTTGTCAAGTGAACAAAAGTTTATTTTGGTTGAATACATACAATATATATTTGACCAAAATAAACTTTTGTCCACTTGACAAACTGAATTTCTCATTTTGCTATGGATTCTACCTGGACAACTGAGGGGTTTTACACATATATGTTTAATGCAATACTGTGAAACCTTTCAGACAAGGAATATCAACAAGGCATTTAGACAAGCAGGTGGCAGATCGTCTCAGAAAAGTTACATAGTGCACTTTAAAAAAAAAGTCTGTTTGGATCAGACAAGGATTGTGCCCAGGTTACTACGACTGCTGCTGCCACTTTTACTATTATTTCCATTTCACTTTGTTCAAATATTCTACACTTGTTTTATATGGTACTTTTTTGGACACTTGCTTTACACTGTCTTATTTATTCTCTTTAATCTAACAACAGAACTGAACTCCTGATGCTATAAATCTGCACCAAGAACCGTTCTGACAACTACAATCCCATTCATTCAGAAGGCAAGATGAGTGAAATGTCTTGCTCAAGGACACAGCATCCGTGTACATTGAACCACCAACCTTCCAGTCAAAGGGCAACTACACGTGAGCCACTGTCGCCTCTTCATTTTCTCACACTTTCCCCCAGAATTAACTGAAATAAGAGTCTTTATTGTGTGATTTATGATACCTGACCATTACACATTCCGCCATTCGTCAGACTGAACGACTCCATTTGTTCCGAACACGGCCCACACACCGACAGCTGTCAATACGAGAACATTATGAAGTGTGTCTGTGTCCCTGGGCCCTCCTGCACTGACACATGTCTATAGCTGTTACCACACTGTTAATTGGCTGAGCACTGAGAGGCTTTTAACGAGACATTTCCATTCAGATATTTGATATATTACCCACAAACACCCTCCAAAAACTGACTGGCGTTTTGTGACAGAAGTAATAGATTGGTTTTTGATATGCAATTCAATTCCGAAGGATATTTCTGAATGGTTCTTTTATATTTTTTGACGGCATTCACACGCGCACACACATTACTTCAGCTGGAATTGCCCGTCTCTAATAAAAGGTGAAAAGTGGCTGTTCAATTGAAAACTACCACTACATGACTTCACAAGGTGCAACAGAACATTTTAAGCTTTGGAGACGTAGACATAGAGTTAAGTTATCATAGTAATCATTTAACACTCGAAGACCTATGCCATTGTATATGAAGTGCATAACTTTCTGACCATAAAAGATAGAAACTTACTTTTTTCCCTCTGAAAGCGCAGACATAGCGGTTTCCGTACATATCTGCGGCTTTATCCTACATGAGACGCACATGCGCAAAACAAGTGTCCAATAGGAACTTTGTTTTCTGCCAAACGCATGCACTTCAGTCCATTTTGATTGGCTAAAACTTCGCCAAAGAGTGAAGTGGGTCAAGATGGTTGAGCGTGGATGTTATAATGATTGAAAAAGGAGTTTATTCTCAAATAAATGGCAAATTACGCATCTCGGTGTGCGTGATTGCACATCCCTTGCTATTTTTATTTGAAAGGTTTATTTCACTCAAAATGAACAAATCAAAATGTGATAAACACCATGGAAATGCAGAAGTGATGTGGCTCTGTGGACCTGACAGGAGCTGTTTCCATGACTGGCACCTGAAAAGTAATGGGGCGATTGCACTTTTTTTTTTTTTTAGGGCAATAAGGATATTTTTAGTTTACTTGCAGAGTTGATATTTTGCATTTTTGTAGCTAAGGCCCCAAATTAAGCATTTTTCATGTCCAAAAAGTTGTTTATACATGTTTGCTGTGTGTTTTGTATAAAAAAGTGGGAATTTTATTTTTCACATCTCTATTTCTGGTCCTATAGCTTTTATTACGGCCATATGACACGACTACAGCAGCAGATTGTGAAATAACAGGCTGTACTGAAGAAAAGGATGTATAACACAAAGGGGCAGTTTTAAAAGCAAAATTAAGTAAAAAATTCAAGCAAGGAGAAATGTACTAAAATTGCCCTTAGGTCTTGGGGGGGTTAAGATTAGCAATAAAAAGTCAGTACTGGGACTGAAAGGAGAGAACTAATCCTGGACAAGTATTATCGGGATCAAATTCAGTCTCTTTAAGCACATTTCCAAACCAGTCACATGTCTAAGTCGGCTTGCACAAGCTTTAAATCTCCGGTTTTCATGTTTCTCAGGTTTTATTCGGTGAACAACAGACATTTGGTGGTGGCAGTTTATCTTAGGAGTTTTAGATTGCAGTGCACAACCTGGCAGGCGTCTCATTACTGCTTGCCCATGCTCTTTTCTTCTCAAATGATTAAAATGACAGCTTTGTGAGACCTTTATGACTAAGAATAATAATTATCCCCAGATTGGACACGCTTTTGCAACCTATAGAAAACCGCTAAGAGCCTGGAATGTGTCTGTATTGTGAGGGGCTTCATTATTCGCTCGACTGGGGTCACCTAGGTTTTGATAGTGTCTATACTTCCACTGGGCAGGATAATGTACTGCTTTGTGCTCGTGCCAGAGTACCAGGGCTTGGCTGGTGCTGGGGTCAGTCTGCCACTCTTTAGCTGCTGGCCAAACTCCTCCTCACTCAAACCACATCCATTATGTAGAGGCCAGAAAAGGAAGAATAACAGGCTGCAGGCAAGACATGAGATATAAATATACAACATCAATTTTAGCAGGAGAGAAAAGGGAGGATGATTTTATCCAGGGAGTGGTCAAATGTTGGAGTTTACATTCAAAAGACTGTTGGAATGTGTCAGGAAAAGTGGATAAAATTAGTTAGAATGTTGTTAAATCATCGAAAACATACCTGGAGTTGCGTTTTGTTTCATTCACACACGTTTAACACACAAATCCTTCATATTAAGACTGTTTTCTTCTCTCAAACTTATGATTACGATGTTATATAGTGATACAGGAAGTGCTCCACTGTGTTTTTAAACTGCATACACCTTCACTAGAATCATTTGGATTATTTCAGAGGTGGGAAACTCCACTGAGCAAAAGGTAAAAGGACTTGAAAACAATAGTTTCATGACATCGCAAGGTGGAACAGAGCATTTAGAGCTTTGCAGATGTACATAACCTCATAATAAATAAATTAATCAATCAAAATTTATTTGTATAGCACTTTTCATACATTGGAGATGCAACATGCAACAGAAAAATGACAATAAAAAAACAAAAAAAACAACAGCAACGCCACCCCATTGTTTGTCCCACATTTACAGTTTAGACAGAAAAAATACAACATAAAACATAAAGGTTATAGTGAAAATGAAAAATGGAGAGCTAAAATTAGATACAGACTAAGTAAAATATTAATAATTTCATTTAAAACAAATACACTAATAAAAAAAAAATCAGAATCATTTATTTAATTTCGTAAGTAAAAGTTTCAAATAAAAGCTAAATTAAAAAGGTACTGTACGTTTTGGGGTTACTCAAGCTCGTGTGAACGAAACAAAACTCAAATCCGGGTTTGTTTTTGATGAAGTTTAACAGTTTAACATGACTTAAAGCGCAAAAGAAACAGTTTTGCATAAACTGGACAACAGACTCGACTGTGCAAAGTGCATATTATTGGATTGGATTCCTTTTTCTTTAGCACCAATTAAGAGAGTGATGTTATTGCTTCAGCTAGAATGTCCCACAGCACGGCATTACTCTCATCTACCTTCATGGAGACAGGCATACGGTGCATATCTGAGCGGCGATGGCACGTCTCATCTATTAGGAGAGGTGACCCACTTAACTGAGAATGCAAAACATGTAACTGAATACGCGCAAGAGCGGTAAGTAATGCCAAACTGCGGAACATTCCAGGAAGAGCAGTTACGTCTACCTGGAGACAAGGTGCAACGTGAACCTAGCGCAATAAACATAGTGATATATGGCAGTAACATTTTATTTATTTTCAAATGGCCTGTTCTGCAAATAAATACTGATATTTCTGAGTATGACTATTTTAAACGCTTTAATATATTAGTAGGCAGTGTTCAGATTGCATCATTAGCACTTGAGTAAGACGGTATGGGGCAGATAACTTTACATTGCTGACAGAAATAGCAGGGATTAGATTACGGTTTAGACCTGGTTATATTTAAATGTGGCATATACTGCAGAAGGGGAATAACTGCCATAAGACGGTAACATATTATTATATCACGGCACTTGTAAGATATAATTATGGTGCTGAAAACAGCAGGTGAATATCCAAGGGTTTCAGAATGATGAAAAATTATTACAGTTTCCATAGCGATTAACAACTACTGAATATTATCTTGTGGATTAACAACTACTGAATATTATCTTGTGATATCGTGTTATGAAACAAGATTTTTAGGCTATTTTATGATACTTGTAACTATGACACCAATTTGTACAAACTAGACACTTCATCTTTTTAGAAAATTTCGAAATTAAATTCAAGAGCTCACAGGACTTGTTGAAAAGAGTAAACAGTATGGAAGATAATTTGTTGCATCAGATTCTTATTTTTTTTTTTTATTTGGAATGGTTTAATTCTAAAAAAAGATGTTTGAATTGTTTTTATTCTGAATTTTAGTTGCTGAAAATTTAAATATACTTTTTCAGTATGTATGAAAAATGGCTTTTAATTTAAATGGAAAAGGAGAGAATTAAATTTGTCAACTGGACAAAAGTTTATTTAGTTGTCCAAGCTGCTTCTTCAGTTCTGGTCAGAATGCAGAGTGCAGTGCCTTATATCTGCCTGTCGGGGAGGAGTTGGATATTAGGAAGTTTAATTTTAATCAATTTCACCTTAAAAATGTATACTTAAAATTTCATAAACTGGCATTCAGAATAAAAATAATTCAGATGTGTTTCTTCCAGAGTTAACAAATTCAAAGTGAGAAATTCAGCTGCATTTAAAGTTCAAAATGTGATGGAATAAATTATCTTTCATACATAGTTCGATGCTTCTTCTCATAATCTAATCTACCATATTTTCGGACTATAAATCACACTTTTTTTCAGGGTTTGAGTGGTCCTGTGATTTATACTCAGGTGCGACTTATATATTACATTTTTCACACTGACAGTCTGTAGACCAAATGTATGAATCCTATATATGAATTAAAAATGAAAAAAAAAAAAAATCTTTATCTTTTTTTTCATTTTGTTTTAGGTACAAATAAAGAAAAGAGTTGTTTTTTCATTTTCTTATTTTTGGTTCTATATTGAAAAAATGAACGAACAAATGATACATGGATTATTCTCTATTGTTGTTTTTATTACTATAACTTTTATAATTTGCCTTTCAAGATGCAATGTCTTGGTCTCCAATTTTATAAAATAAATTTCCCCCCAAAAGTGCGACGTATAGTCCGGTACGACTTATACATGTTTTTTCCTTCTTCATTACGCATTTTTTGGCTGGTGCGATTTATACTCCGGAAGGACTTATAGTCAGAAAAATATGGTATGTGGTCAAAATATTCATCTACACTGAGGAATACATGAAATACAAAATGCATTCAAATACAAAAAACTACTATGTTTGATGTCATCTTTTATATAGACAGACTAAAACTGTGCCCCATCTGTAACATTTATATAGTTTTGAAAGTATAACGCGTCCCAATAAATGAAATTATAATGGTAAAACTATAAGTAACTGAATCGTCTTTAGTCTGATTTCCTGTTGGAGACTGACAGACAAAAACAGTGTTTTCAGTCCACTGTGAACATATGGGAAGGTCATTAAAGGGATCTATTTTCTGTGCGTGGATATTTCTGGGACCTCCACGTCCGGACTTTTGCACCAGTCTGTGTCTTTAGGTTTTATTTCATACAACAAGAAAAACCACAACCACACACAGCTTCAGTTTAACAGTTTAAAGGTTCTGTATTACACAGTTTTGACTCTTGTGAGCTTTAAGCCGTGTTATAATGTTTGTTTTTTGTTCTGTTCATTAGCACATGTTTGCGTAACCCTTTATTATCTGCATATCCAAAACTGAAAATGCTCTGTTCCACCTTGTGATGTCATATAGTGGTAGTTTTCAAGTTAAACCTAAATGTGCAGGTTTGTGTGTTAAATATGTGAATGTTTTTGATGAGGAAACATAAAATAGATCAGAAAATAGCTTAATATAGGCCCTTTAAACAGGCTACAGGACACCAGGCCAAACTTACACTACTTTGGCAGTAAAAATGTCAAAGCCGGTGCTGCATATTCATGAAATCATCTACAATGCAGATCATTAACACAAACCTCAGCTTTAATATATGAGGATTTGTTTTGCTTTTTTGTTTTTTGCTCCTTTTTGTTGCCCAGAAACAGAGCAACAGTCTCTTCATCAAAAGGGATTAAAAGAACATTTCTAACCTACTTTTTCATTTCTGTTTGCGTATGGTTGTTGGAATAAATTATAATTATTCAACCACATTTTCAGCTTCACTGTTGATTATTTAGAAATTAATTGGATTCAAATTTTGTTTAGTTTCTTTGTTTATTTTTCAAACACTTCTTATCATTTTTTATGATAATTTATGATAATTCACTTTTTGGATTTCTGCTGTGATCGGTGATAAACTACAAATGTAATCTTTGCTAATATTATTTTGAAATGGTCTTATACCTACCAACTTTCAGTGAGAGATTTAAAAAGTACTTTTATTTTCTTCTTTTCCATAAAGGTGCACTGTGTAACATTTCCTGTGGAGGGTCTGTCGTCTGCTTGTCTCTATGGGAAATGTTATTGCTTTGACTCAAATGTTCCACAGAATCACATTAATATCCATAGATACAAGTGAGCTCAATGTATTTTCTTTTGTCATTGTAACGGGTTTAATGTCAAACTCTGTTCAAGGACGGCCAGAAAAATGACATAGTGTAGCTTTAAAGGGCTGAGCTATGTTATAATGTAATTTCCAAACCACAAAAATACTGTTTTGTTTCATTCACACATGTTTAACACACAAACCTGCATATTTAGGCTTCTTCTCCTAAAGAGAAAACCTTGTGTTGTCATGTGGTAATACAGGACGTGCTCCACTGTGTTTCTAAACTCTATACACCTTTAGTAGAATCATTTGGATAATATCAGCCTTGCGATTTCTAGTCTCTACTGTACTTAAAGGAATAGGTTGTTGTTAACTTGAAAACTACACAGCAAAAAACTGGAGGGTTAAAATATTTCAGAGGGTTTTTTTTGTTTTGGTTTTTTTTAACACAAAAAGTGTTATTTTAACGATGTGAAAGTTAAACAGGGGTTCGAGTTGGGGTTATTTGAGTTGATTCACTTCAAACTCCCGCCAGAGAAGACTAGTTTGAACCAGTTTTGTACATAATTTCATCTTAAATCTACTGAAATAGTGTAAAAAAAACAACAAAACAAAACATGTGTTTAGGTAAATCAGGATAACCCTACAAAGTGTTATCCATTTACTCTCAAAACGTTCATATAACTCTTGATTTCAGGGTCAAACAGAAACTTTGGTGCAGTGTTGCTTAATTAATATTTCCAGAAATATTAAATGAACTCTAAAACAGACTGGGCTCATATAAACCCTGAGGAAATGTTAAACTCCATTCTGTGAGAGTCAATTTCAACAGAGCGTTTTGAGCTTTGGAGAAGTAGAAAGACTAACAATAAAAGGTTACTTAAACACGTATGAATAAATAAATAATAACACAACTCTGGGTATGTTTTTGAGGAGGTAACGTTATGGCTAAAGCTCACAAGAGACAATTGTGCGCAATACAAAACCTTTAAAAATGTGCCACTCAATGCGAACACTTATTTTTGTAAGATAAACTACTGCTCTCATCCAAACAACTGGCAAAAGCAATCTTTCACTCCAAAACTGTAGTCTGAAACTATGAAAAGCACATGATTGGGGTGTTACAAAATGCCCATAAAAGCACAAAGAAGAGAGTGACTCAACTGTAGCTTAACAAAGTCAAAATCACTTTTAATCCTGTGTGATGCTCATTGGTCCAGAGCCTGAGCAGGACCAGTATCTCTGACACAGAAGGTCCAGTCTCTGCCCACTCCACTGACCCACAGGCTGAACCAACAACAGGCAGATAAGAGCTGCTAATGACACAGCTCCACACACGTGCTATAACGATCATGGTTCAGTGGTGCTCAACCGGAAACTCGCGTGGTGTAGTACTTCAGAGAGTCTGGCCCATGTGAAATATAAATATGAAAAATATGTGGTGAGCTGGGATACAGTATATACTTGGATATCTGTCATTTGGGTTAGGGTTATGAAAAAAAGGGTTTTAGGGGGGGAAAAACTGATTTCTCATGTATTTTAAAGTCCTATATTACAAAAAATTGACTCTTGTGAGCGTTTAGCCTTGTTCGAATGTTGTTAACTTATCAAAAACATACCTGGAGTTGTGTTTTCTTGCATTCACACATGTTTGAGTAACCGTTTATTAGTCTGTAGCTACAAATGCTCTAGTTTTCAAGTTAAAGCTAACTTTTTTGTTCAGTAGAGGTTGGTCATTCCAGGGCTGAAATGATCCAAATGATTCTAGTGAACGTGTATGGAGTTTAAAAATGCAGTGAGGCACTTCCAATATTATCACATGACATCAAAAGAGTGTTTCCCCCGCCTAGAAATGCAGAGTGTGTGTGTTAACCCCTTAACACCGACTGTCACAAATATGCGACAGACCATTTTGGATCAAGATATAAGCCGAGACAGCGGCTGCTTTCCCCAAATGTCGGTTAGTGCATCACCTTCCTAGAAACCTTTGTCAAGTACTTATTTCTAGTAGGACCAAATTTTCAACTAGTGGTGGAGTTGGCAATAGGTGAACTTGAGTTTAGGACCCTCATTATAATTATGTTTTTGTTTTTTTTATTGCATATTTATTGGCTGTTTTCCTCCATTATTCTTGAGACATGCACATCTCTATTTGAATTAAGGTAGACTGGAAACTTTTAGTTAAGCAGCTACTACATAACCAAGAGGGAAATGCTTTGATATTTAAGATAGATTTGACAATCAGATACTATTTTGATGTGATTTTCCTTTTTAAAAGTAAATTACTCTCTTAATACTACAGCTTAATCCCATATTGAAAATCAAATTGCTCTGAGGTCTTGGCCGTTAGTGGCATTAAGGGGCAGTTGGTTGTCTAATGGTAGCACCACCTCTGTATTTTTATTTTTTGTGTCAAATTAATCATCTCAACTCAATTTACCATGTACCTAAAGATAAAAAAAACAACACACAAAACATTTTTTAAATACATCGCTATAAATTCAGGCATTAAGGGGTTAAACATGCGTGAATGAAACAAAAACTCCAGGTATATTTTTGATGAGGAAACAACATTATAACATAGATGAGAACAACAGCATAATCTGGGCCCTTTAAGTACAATTGGCCGTTGGTTGTCAAAGCTAATTGTTATAATGGTCCACAATTATCACTGGAAAAATGGCTTGTCATGATGGCATCCAGTGTGTGGTTAAATGATCAATAATCATTTGATAAAGAGAGTAATTCATCATTTTGCTTCACGGGGCCATTCAGTCTGTGTGGTTATTACCTCAGCATTGATCAGGTCTGTGGAGGTTTTCTGATTGTCACCCACTGCTCAGAACAGATACTTAGGATTGGTAAAATGCACAACACAAATGTTCAAATGGAGACAATAACGTGTGCTTAAATCTTAGGACAAGATGTAAATGACAATTAAAAAGAATGAATTTTGGTTTTCCATGCTTTGGGTGAACATTAGATTAATATTATTTGGAGTCTGGTCCTTATTTTTAACTTTCCCAGCCCTAACGTAAACCCGTAACCATAACCTTATCCTATTTGAACTATCTGAACTTTAAATCACATTGTTGATTTAATTATGTAGGATTTACGTCTTGAGGACCTGATTTTTGTCTCTGTAAAGTTAGAAGATCTTCATAATTTTAGTGTGTGTTGATACTTTGCAGCTGAGATCATCAACATTTCCTGGGTCTGTGATGTTAACTGAAGGCTCTGTTCTGTCTGAGGCATTATTAGACTTTAATCTGAGCTTTATTTCAACACAATCTGACAAAAAAGAACTGACTAAACTGGAACGACAACAGAAGAGCTGATTTTGTGCTGCTAAACAAGTCCCTCTTACACCGGGTGTACACCGTGCGGCATTTTTGATCGTTTCACTCAGCCCCAGCTCAAACTGTATGACAAAATCACAGGGTTTAAAGTTCACAGCTCACGATTCATGTTCTCACACTATATGAACAATTTCAACAGTGCGAAACCCTCACAAGAGACGACTGGATTTCAAACAGCGATATCCTTGTGACCTACGATTGCTGGTCGGGAGCTGGTCATGAGGTATTAAAGGGGAACTCCAGCACGTTTGAAGTGAAAGTCCATTGCTAGAGATGGTCGAATACTGTCAGAAACCAAAAAATGGCACAGATCAGTGATTTCTAGGCGGAGATCTTACTGTGGAAGTGAGTCTGTCAAGGCAACAAACTAGCGTAGTGATGGGGCAAAGCTTCCATGTAAAATGCCAATTTGCACAGAAGAGGCTTAACATCACTTTCTAACCCATCTTACAACAGCCACAAGTCTAACAAACAAAACGCTCTGCCTGGTTCACTCATTAGTGTCTGGAAATGTTATAAAACAACTTTATAAGCAGCCTTAGCATTAGCTTGGTGATTTCCCACTGCGCATGCGAAAGCCCAAAAGACTCAACTGCCAATGTTGTTCTTAATCCCAGTTATTTACGAGTTGTATTTTTTGAAATTGCTAAAAAAAAAACCATTCCCGAACCATTTTCTTTCAACAACTTTCAGTTTATCTTCTTCTTCACCATCTGTAGTTCTCACTTGTTGCTTCTGGAGTTGGCAGTTGATCTTTTGGGCTTTTGCAATGTGCAGTGGGAAATCAACAACGGTAATGCTAAAGCTGCTTATAAAGTTATTTTATAACGTTTCCAGACACTAATGAGTGAGCTAGCTAGCAATGGACATTAGCTTCAAACATGCCGCAGTTCCCCTTTAATCTGTTCTCGTTATCCCATGTATACGGCACAAAGCACGACACACAAATAAGTCAATTGAAAGTGAAAAGTGAAAAATCGTCTCAAAAAGGGCCAAAAATCGCAGTGTACGCCCGGCTTTAAATAACATTACAGTCACAAGCATAGTTAGCATTACCAGATTTCAGTCACTCTCGCCTCTTTTTGTTGAAAACACTTGACCTCGATCAAGAGCGCTCTTGTATTAATCACAGGCTTCTAAAAATGTATGGTCTAAATCAATTTTGTTTGTTTTTCTTGAATTTTCAGGCAATCTTTTGAAATTTGGCTTGTGTCACCATGGTAACTGCTGAACATTCCTCCACAGGCATACATATAGAGCACCCCCAGCATGATGACACTGCAAAGTAGCCATATAGATTATAGTCTCCACAATGGGATAAATAGCTGCCGAAAAACCAAAAACTGGAACTAAACTGGGAGTAAATCTGGACTAGAAGATCATGGCTAAACCAGGACCAGACCAAGACCAAACCAGGACTAAATGTGAACGTACAGTACAGTCAAAGGGAAAAAATGAATGAAAAGACACAAAGGCTTCCACATCCACAATCCAAGGCCGCCCCAAACCGACATCCCATTTGCTCCCCCTCAGTGCTCCCTCTTCACCACCAAGGTCATAACGCAATAAAAATGTGATCTCAAATTGGGGGAAATCAAATACAGAAACATCAGTTCATTTAACAACACAGGGCAGAGTCAATGGAAGTAGCAGACGGCACATTTTCTGCTGGGCTTCATTTGAAAAATAAACTCCACGTTGAATGACTAAAGGACTTCCAGATGAAATGGGCCGGTGGAGTTTGGTTCGGGGGGCATCACGCGCGCAGTCTGGCCTCAGCGAATGCTTTATGATGCTTTTATTTCTCCAGCACCGAGACTTTAAATAAGCCTAATGTAATTTTAGACCCCCATAAAGAGACTATGTGGCGGTGCTGCACCAACTTCCATTATAAATTTCCCATTGTGTGGCTATTACGGCAGATCTATGGCAGGGAGATTTCAGTATGCAACGATATTCATTCTACTACAGCTACTCCCTGGAGCCCCTACTCCCGTATTGACTCTAAGCTTCTGTGGCTGCTTCCATTGGCGCTAATTAAAAGTTTTACATGACTTTTTGAGCATTAAAACAGAAGCTTGTGAATCTGAGCTCATGCACATGGAGGCTGTTAAAGGAAAAGTTGCTGAGGGAGGAGGAAGTCATGGATTTTTGCTACCTGCTACCTACCATGTCATCCCCACACACTGCGGGCCTGGAACAATAAATATTAAATAGCCACCTGCACTCTGGCATGAAAAGAGAATAAATATATGCAGAAAGGTCGTTTTCACATAATGGATAATGAGCAGTGTGTGGAAAGAGGACGAAAACAGTGAATCGCAAGCTGGTACACCAGTTGGTTTAGTTGCAAACATAGACTGTATAAAGAAGTAGACTAAAGGAGTGTGACCCACAGAGTTCAGCTCCAAATTAGGAAGAGGAATTTGTTTATGGACAAAATAGGGAAATAAAAACACCAGGATCATGTAGGGCGGGTTGATACGAACATGTTAAGACCTTAATGATGAGTCTCACTGCAGCAGTTGGAGAAAAGAGAGAATTTGTAAATGTACATTGGAATCAGAGTCGATGCAGCCGGAAGCGCCCCCATGTTCACTTCTTATTCAGAACAAGGTGGCAAGTGGGTTAACTGTGTCCATTTATGTAAACATGGCTGCAAATTGACCTCTACTTGATTTTAGAAGAAGGTTTAACAGTTAACTCAGTGTTACCACAATAATAACATTCATTCGCTGTGTAGTTGTAGTAATAGTGATGAAGCTAACAGTATTGTAAACATGCAACTTTGTGCCTTTTATGTTCAGTACTTTTCAATAATTTTACATCTCTGATATGTTAGTGCCGTATGAACAATCAATCCTGAAGGAGCTCAGGGACCGGCCTCCTGCTGGTGCCCAGAGTCAGGACTAAACTCGGGGAGTCAGTGGTTCAGATTCATGCAGCTAAAACCTGGAACAGACTGAACATGTGAGACAGACTCTACTTTGACGCTGTTTAAATCCAAGTTTAAAACTGTTCTGTTCAGATAAGATAATCCTTAATTTGTCTTGGGACACGGGGGTCACAGCTTTAACACAAAGACAGAACAACACAGCAACATAAGCACCACACGAACATCCACAGAACAGAAATAGAGACCAAATATGACCACGAGTGATACAGGACCTTTAAGGCAATCTTTACCTAAAAGACCTATCTTCAAATTGTCGTTATTGTAACTTGCTTTTATTTTGCTGTTAAATCTGTGGATGTCACCTGCGTACGGACTGCAGATGTTGCTACAGTCTGGCATATTTACACGGCAACGTTGTAGATGTACATTAATATGCACTGTGCCTATTAAATAAATAAATAAATCTAAATAAAATTTACAGGCAAGACCCTTGCACTCTTGTATCTATTCATAATTGCACATTCCCTAAGCCTATGTGCAGTTTTTATTGCACATTCCCTAAACCTATGTGCTGTTAGGAAATGTGCAATTAAAACTGCACATAGTCTTAAGGAATGTGCAATAAAGCAGCTGTGCAGATGACTGAAAGGTTTTCAATTGTCATTCCACACTCTTCTCTCTCATTTAATATCTCTCTTTTTATTTTTATCAATATTATTTATATTTTGATTTGTTTGTATTGATTTGTATTGCTTTTAATGTATTTTCATCTTCTGTAAAGCACTGAACTACTTTGTGTACGAATTGTGATATACAAATAAACTTGCCTTGCCTTGTCAATGCTGTTAGAAATTAAGATTTTGAAAGTGTTGAACAGACTTTTAAAAAATCATTTTTGGCTGCAATGAAGTATAGATCTCTCTGCTGCTGCATTTCGGTATACACGAGCCAGTGGTGATGCTGCTTAAAATGTATATGGGTTTTCAAAAATCTATTCCAAATATCAATACCTAGATACTAACTGATTGTGAAACTAATGTGAAAGCTAGATTCTCATTTGAAGTACTCATATTGAAGTAGACAATAAAAAATACCTTTCTTGGTTGCTTTTAGTCTGGATTTGATTCTTTATTATTTATGCAGCATGTTAATATCAAATTTAAAAATTATTTAGAAATGTTACATTTAATCCCGATCGTACTTTCTTTAATCCTTTGATGGTGTTTGAGCTCTCTGGTAAACTGCACGAGTGTAGAGTAAACTTTTCCTGTTTTTAGTTGTTTGAGGTCATTTTAAACAAAGATTTTCCAGTACAGTACAGTCTGTGTAACACTAAATAATTCACCTGGACAATCACAGCACAAGAACAGACACGGCAACAGTTTCAGTTTGTCAATTTTAAAGCCAATCGTTCTGTTTGTGTGACATTAAAGGGTCCAGAATTCAGTATTTTCTGATCTGTTATAATGTTTTTGCCTCATCAAAAACATACCTAGAGTTGTGATCTGTTTCACATTTAACACACAAACAATGCATTTTTACAAGGCATATTAAGTTCTTCTCAGAAAACACCTTGTGATGTTATATGGTAATACCTGTAGGGCTCCACTGTGTTTTTAAACTCCATACACCTTCACTAGAATCATTTCCATGAATTAAAGATGACTCAAAAATGTGAATGAATCAAAACACAACCCCGGGTATGTTTTTATGTTGCGTAAAACTTGCAAGAGTCGATTTTGCTTAATATGGGACCTATAAAATACCAAAAAAAAATCATGTTTATAACTGTATTACACACTCTTCAGAAGTCCTGTTCATTCTGTCAAAAAAGAGAACCTTTTACTGTATTAGTTACTATTACCATATATAAATCGTTCAGTTTATTTTTCATCACTACAATTTAATAACACTTAATTTCCTTCAGTGATGCAGTTGACAGAGAAGGTTCTACCCTTTTTTCCCAAGGGCACAAAGGCGGCCAACATTATCCAGTAAACACCGTATATATACCAATGCTGCGTACATTTTCCATCTGTCTGTCAGCATAAGTTTGCATTGACGCCTCTATGGCCTGTACAGTATTGCAGATAAGAGTGGATTTGCGCTGTTTATTCAATATTGCCGAGAAGAGTGGCTCTTTGAATCCACCTGGGTAAACAGGTTATTGCCATATCAATCATTTACAGTGACATCCAATGGTCCAGACTCAAGACAATATTGACCAGGAAGTGACAGAGACGAATGGTTTGGGCTAGCCACTATCTTCTCCGTTTTGCCTGCTCCTTTGTGTTATTTCTGTTGTAATTTCCTTGTTTTGTTTGGTATATTTTCTTTTTTCGAATGGGTTCAGTGCAAAGTTAACCTCAAAGCTCCCCTTACAAAACCTTTGAAGCCGATTTTACACTGTATTAAATAATAAGCACTGGTATGCAGATCAGTTGAGCTCATTATTTTACAATGGAGAGCGGGGTCACGATTAATTAAAAAACTAGAAGAGTTTTATAAAACCACAAGAGGCTGGTGCAACAGCGCTGATATTCTGAGTCACATCATCACAGACATGTGGAGAGCTGTGCAGAACGTATGAGCCAATTGTGACGGTCTTTAACTACAGTAGAATACACAGTGTTTCACAAGAAATACTAGTTAGGTCCCTTGTCCCATGCACATAGGCACATTAGGGATACAGCTGAAAATAGGGCTGTCAAACGATACTTTTTTTTTTCTCGATTAAGATCAGGAATTCCATAGTTAATCGTGATTAATCGCAAATTGAATTGCATGTTTAAAATTGTATTTTGCATTTCAAGACGGTTTAAAAGCCATAATGTAAACCAATTCTTACCCATTTAGCAATGGCTGTAGCTACTTTCTTTGGCGTGTGGTCATGCACGGGTCTGTGGCGACTCTGCCAAATGTTAGTTTGTCTGATCTGAGGTTCGCTTGGCTCGGACGCTCCAGTTGCTGCACCCGGGTGTTTAGCTTGGAAGTGCTAACTTAAACTAGACGTATTTCGCTGGTACTGAAACTCTGCTGGACCCAGGCTGCATTTAACTCTTGACCTGTAAACTGTAGCATCTGGAAGTTTTTTAAAGTCAAATAAATCATTCAAAAGTCCAGAAGCCCTCTGTGTCTCCATAATGGTGGTAAATTTACTGAAGCGCGGCGCTCTGAAGTTTGAAAGTGAAACAGCCAGAGGAGCTGCCTACGAATGTGTAGAAGAGATGAAAAGTCGGTGAACTCTAACTGCAAGTAAAAAAAACAAAAAAACATCATGTTATGGATGGCATTAATCTAGTCGTGATTAATTTGTTAACACTGACAGCCCTAATTGAAAATTATATTGTGTCTTTATCCATCCATCCATTGTCTTTATCTAAACTTTAAAAGGCCCATATTACGCTATTTTCTGATCTGTTATAATGTTGGTTTCTCGTCAAAAACAGATGGATTTGTTTCATTCACGTAACACACAAATCCTGCATATTTAGGCTATATTTACACTCTGTTCCGCCTTGTGATGTCATGTGGTAATACAAGAAGTGCTCCGTTGTGTTTTTAAACTCCATACACCTTCAACAGAGTCATTTGGATAACATCCGCCCTGGAATTGCCAATCTTTACTGAACTAAAGGTAAGAAGTAGCTGCTTCATGACAACACAAGGTGGAACAGAGCATTTTGAGATTTGGATATGTGGACAGACTAATAATAAAGGGGAGTCGAATGTGTGAATGAAACAAAACACAACTCCAGGTACGTTTTTGATGAGGTAATGATGAGGCATTATAACATGACTAAAACCTCACAAGAGTCTATTTTGTGTAATATAGGAGCTTTCATTTTCCAAGTACAAGTACAAGCTTTGTCCTGCCATAACGCAAAACTTCTCTAATACATCTACAGCTATTAGAGGGGGTTAAACTAGGTCAGAGTATTTCCAAAACCGCAACTCATGTTTCCAATCTGCAGTGTAATCATTATCCAAGGAAGAAACAGCAGGGGCCCGGTGAGGGAGTGACTGGTATTCAACCTAAAAACATGCACATTGCACAAGCACAGAAACCTCCAGCTAAGTAAGTCCTGAACAAATCTAGTTCAAGATCTGGAGATGGGTCCCTGGGTGCAGATTGGTCCTGCCCCAGTGACTGAAGGATGGGTCAAATGCAGATAATGAAGTGTACCTTAGCTTAGAGTACAGGGTTCCTACAGGTTTCTTCAAGTTAAATTCAAGGGTTTTTAAGAACATTTATATAAAAACTTAATGCTTATTTCACAGCCTATTTCATAGACTTATGGACAAAGAAAAACTAAATTCAGATTGATTGAAAAATGACTGATTAATTGATAACCCCAGCATGAAATGGGTCGTTTGGTAATGTAAAACCAATGTTAAAAAAACAACATTAATGGCTTTAATCAAACTTTGTGTTCTGCTGAGATTGTCTTTGATTTTACGCTTCTACTGAGCTTGTTTCTTATGGTTCTGTAGGGTGTGATCGTCACTGTCGTGTTTAGAAGATTTTGACCCGGGGCTGCGTTGTGTTCTCACTTATTGCTTCCACCGATCTTTATTCAGGCGACGTTATTTCACCAAATAATGGTGTCTGAAAGAGTAAACTTTTGTGGAGAAATGCGATACAGAGAAGTTACTGCACAAATTTTAACACAGATATAAAAACTCAAGACATTTTCAAGTCTTTTTAAGGTATTATTTCCATTGCTTTTAAGACTTTTTAAGACACTGTAGGTACCCTGGCATAGGTGATGCATGTGAGGAGTTAAAACTTGGCGTGAATGGTCTTTTAAACTGACAACATAAAACTCAATTTGCTGTAAAATTGCTAGGTTTAGTAAAACGGAAGAGTAGATCATTATTGAAAGTTAAATAAAGTAAGACAGGGATATCAGTTACTCTAGTGATCAACATACAGGTTAAAAACTCCAAAGCCATGGAGAATCTCTTGTTTAAAGGTCTAATATTACACAAAGCAATGTAAGCAATGTTATAATGCTGCTACCTCATCAGAAACATACCTAGAGTTTGTTTTGTTGCATTTACACATGTTTGAATGATCCTTTATTATTAGTCTGTCTACATCCAAAGCTCAAAATGCTCTGTTCCACCTTGTGATGTCATGTTTTCAAGTAACAGCTCCTTTAACTTTGTGTTCAGTAGAGATGGGCAATTACAGGGCTAAAATAAAACGATTCTAGAGAAGGTGAATGGACTTTAAAAACACAGTGGAGCACTTCTTGTATGACCACATGGCATCACAAGGTGGAACAGAGTGTTTTCTGTTTGAGCTTAAATATCCAGTGTTAAACTTGTGTGAATGAAACAAAGCACAACTCAGGGTGTGTTTTTGATGAGGAAACAACTAGGGTCCGACCGATATGGATTTTGTGGCGGCCGATATGATATCGATAAAATGGGGTTTGGAGCTAGCCGATATAATCGCAGATATATTTATGATGCAAAAACTCACTGTAAATCTTAAATTCTTTATAAAACTTAGGTTTGGCTCTATTAGATTTTCATTTGGGTTTATTTAGGCTACATTTATTGTTATTCTGCCTCTTTACGTCATATTTAAAGACAGTAGGTCAGACTAATGGCATTTTTGTTTGATATTCTAGCCTGTGAAGAAAGTATCGCAAGTAAACTACCGCTATTAGTGGTAAATGCATGTGCGCTGCTGTAATTAATGATCTGCTAAATGCCGATAATTCACACTTCTAATCACAGCTCATTTACATATCAGTGCGTGTCCAGTAACATATATACGGCCACTATAGTCACGTTGCTAATAGAAGAGAAAACAGCCTGTTTATGTGCGGGAGCTACAGCAGCTAATCGCTAACCAAAGAAAGAACTAAGTAGCTTCAAAACCAACACATTTCCAACACTCAGCCTCACACAGGCTCCTCTCAGATCACAAGTCTGCACTAAAAACTGTCCTTTTAATCCAGACTCAAACTGATCGTCCGTAAAAAGAGTATAATCTCAGTGTTGCGCACACATAGATAATGTATGTGCGCACATGGATCTATGTCTGCGAGTGTAAACAAGTGCACATGGCGATGCATTCAGGGGCGGGACGGACACAGACAAATGACACTGCAGATAAATACTAATGCGGAGCCACATATTAGGACATTTATCTGTCTGTAAATTGGATTAAATGGGCAGAATATAGAGAATCTAAGATTTATAATTAATTAAAACATGTCCATGTGAAATGTTGGCCCATATCGGCAAGATTTTGGCCGATAGCCGGTATGTTTCCAAGAGCCCATATCGGCCCACCAATATATCGGCCTGGCCCTAGAAACAACATTATAAAAAATAGCATCATATAGGCCCTTGAATGTCATACTGTTTAACACTTTTCAGCCAAAGCACGAACATCTCCATGGAGACAAGAAGGTGACAGACTCTCCACCAGAAAAGTTACACAGTGCAGCTTTAAAGTTATCTGCACAACTCTTACATACCGTCGGTCTCTTTCAGTCTCATTCTCCGTACAGTAATACGCTTTGTGAACATCTGTTTGAATGATCCAGCGTCAGAAACATGACAACTGCTCCTCACGCCTCGCCGCATCGTCACTTTTCCATCTCCAAGATCTCAGAGACGAAAAGGAGTTTGAATGTTTGAAATATCCCGAGTCTTCTGTCGCACAATGCTCACAGCTGTGCACATTTTGAAAGAGCAAAGTCTGTCTTGTAACCAGTCCCATTAGAACAGTAATTGGCCCCATTTCCAGCTGCCAGGCTCGATCACATCTCTGAAGGTCCCCGCCTCGTACTTACCACTACTTACTACTATTAAAACACGGCGATTGCTAAATGTCCATTACACAGACAGAGGAGAGACGGAGGATACGCTTTTGGTGTTAGGGCAAGTTAGACGGACCGTTTGCCAGTGGGAATTTGTAGTGAAAACTGGAGTCGGAAATAAGGTTGTCAAAAATATATACATATATGAATAGGACAAAGTTGGACACTGAGTTTTCTGAATAGTTTTAGAATGATCTGTGTCACCTCGAAAATATTTAAGGTCCTATATTACGCAAAGTTGAGTCTTTAAGCCGTGTTATAATGTTGTTACGTCATCAATGTTATTTATTTTATTTATTTAAAACAAGGACACTGCACTGAAAACATTAGACTCATAGAGAAAAGGTGCGCTGTGTACATTTACCAAATTCCTTAGTATTATTATCCTTTAAAATACAATTCATCAACAACATGACCATCAAGACAAATGTCATAAGTCAAACACAATAATTTACATCTACACAATGCTGAAATATATTGTTTAAACATTTGAAGGAGCCTGATGTCGACATGCCTGCTGCTCACAAGCCAATGTTTTAGTCCATGAAAAATAGTGTGGTAGTTTGTGCAAGTTTTAAGTTCAGCTGAAAGTGCATTCCAGTTTTTTGCTGCTGTGTATGAGAAAGCCGACTGTCCCATTGTAGCTCGTTTAAAGGGAATGGCCAGATCAGACTTTACAGATGAGCGAGATGTTCGAGTCATCTGCTCTGATCGTAACTGAAGACGCCTGTTAAAGGATGGGGAGCAGCTTTGTGGAGAATTCAGCAGGAGCAGATGCATCTCAGAATTAAAAAAAAAAAATCATATTGTCAAAGTTTAACATGGTGTATCTCCAATCCAATCCACTTTATTTATAACGCACATTTCATAAACAAGAGTTTCCAAAGTGCTGCACAATAAATAAAACATAGTTAATAGAAATAAAAATAAAGCTCTAGTTGCCTCCACTAGTCCTCATAAAAGTAATAAAACTAGTCAAATCTAATAAGAGCAAGAATATACATAAAATAAAAGGTAAAATAGACAAGAAGAGACTTAAAACATTCCACTGTGGGGGCTGTTCGGACGTGGGGGGCAGAGCGTCCAGAGTTTGGGGCCAGCCATGGAAAATGTTCTTTTCCCGCCTCATTTTAAGCCTCGTCTTGGGCATCATGAGCTGGAGCTGGCCCTCGGACCTCAAAGGGCATGCGGAGATGTAAAAATCTATTACAATAATTTATCAGAAACTTTTAGGCTTGCTTAAAAAGTGTCTCAATACCTGAAGTTGCAAGATTTGACCATACATTTAGTAGAGATTGGAAACTCCAAAGCTGAAATCATCCAAATGATTCCAGTGAAAGTGTTTGGAGTTTAAAAATACAGTGGAGCACTTCCTTCACCGAAACGTGACACGACAAGGTGGTGTGTTCTGTCTGAGGGAATACGGGGAATGAAACAAAACAACTCCAGGTAAGTTTCTGCAGCATTGTAACAGTTATGAAAATAAGACAATATGTGCCCTTTAAAATATATTATACTTTTTTTCATTACACGCTATTTGGTCACCTCAAAGAAAGCAATAATACGACTAATTTGCTTTCCCATTACCCCATAGAAAGCAATAGTCCCCAACCGGTGCCCGTATGCAAATGTAAAGGTGAATCAAGTGAAATCAGGCAGTGAATGTGAAAGTGTGTAGAGGATAATGTATTCATGAGCGCAGCCATTGCATTATGGGTACACACCATCTAACCCCAACCGGCCGGGCAAACCATAGTGGAGGGTTCTGCAATTCTCTGATCAATATGTGATTTAAAACCTAACCTACGGAAGCCTGTTAGCTGATTTATATCTAAGACTCTTTACTGCACCTATGGGCCTGGAGAATACCCTAAAGGTCAGCTATGGTGCGTTCATACTTGCTCTTACTTGGGCTTAGAAGTAAAGGTGCACTGTGTAACTTTTCTGGTGGAGGGTCTGTCATCTACTTGTCTTTATGGAGATGTCCTTAAAATGTTCCACAGTATGGCCATAAATCTATATCCATCTCCATGGAGACTTCCAAGCCAAATTACAGGTTAGATTTGTGGAGAGGCAATCGCACTCACAGTAATAAAGAATGTGTTTTAAAGGTACACCACGGTATGTAACTTTTAGGTTGGTGGTTCATCACCTGTTTGTTTCTATGGATATGACATTGGTGACATCACTATGACATCACTCTAACATCACTGTGACATCACTGTGACATCACTGTGACATCACTGTGACATGATGGTGATATCACTGTGACATCACTCACTATGACATCACTGTGACTTCAGTGTCATCACTGTAACATCACTGTGACACCACTATGAGAGCAGTGTGACATCATCTGCCTAGAATGTTCCACAGTACGACATTAAACAGCTCTAACTTACATTTATTAAATTACAGGTGGTTTTATAGCTCAAAAATACCTAGAAAAACAGACATTCTGACTGTGGGTGGGGTCGCCTCTCCGCAGATCTGACCTGTAACTTGGTCCGATTTGGTCTCCATGAAGATAGAAACTACGCATTGCGAAAGCCCAAAAGACTCGATCGCCGATGTCGTTTCTAATCCCATTTATTTACGAATGAATTATATTTTTTGAAAAACGCAAAAAAAAAAAAAAAACATTGCTGAACCATTTTCTTTCAACAACTTTCAGTTTCTATTGTTCTTCACAGTCGGTAGTTGTGTCTTTTGGGCTTCTACATGCGCAGTGGGAAATCAACAAGGTAATGCTAAAGCTGCTTATAGTTATTTTGTAACGTTTCCGGACACTAATGAGTGAGCCAGGCAGAGGGTTTTGTTTGTTAGATTCGTGGCTGTTGTAAGATGGGTTAGAAAGTGGTGCTAAGCTTCTTCAGTGTGAAAATTGCTGTTTTACGTGGAAGTTAAGAACTTGCCCAAATCACTACACTAGCATGTTACCCTGACAGGTTTACTGCCACAGCGAGATCTCCGCATAGGCAACACTGAGCTGCCGTTTTTTGGCTTCTGACAGTATTTAACCACCTCTGGCAATAGACTTTAGCTTCAAACGTGTCAGAGTTCCCCTTTAATGCTCACAATTTCTCTCAATTCTCTCAACTTTGCATAATGTAGGACCTTTGAAATCAAGCTGATGAAGCATAGAAATTATACAGTCTACTAAATTAGTTATTGTCTAAAAAATCCATTGTATCTGCACTGTAAACATTGCTCTTTTAGCGAACTACTGTTTACTGTCGCAGAAAAGAATGAAGGTGACTGGACCAGACACTGCCTTGTAATTGTGTCAGCTGCCCACTTTGTGTAGTACGAAAAAAAATCTGAAATCTCTCCAATGAGCCCTCATTAAAGTGCACTTCACCTGCTTTGACTGACTACCTCCTAATTGGAAAAGTGAAATTTACATATTCGGGTGCAATGGCTGAAGGGGCCATATAGAATAGACAAACAATGATTGGAATGAGGCTCCAGTCATGATGGGGAGAAAATGAGAGACCAGGACTTTTGGCTTTGGGGTATTTTTAACCTCTTTCTCTCTCTTTGTACCCGGCTTTGATGGGGCTATTACGCAACTTTGAAATCCAACCACAGTCTGCAGACACCAGTTTGAAGTGGGTCCATTCATAAAACTCACGATGTGTTTACTACCTCGCCCCAGGCCGGAGCAGCCAGGGGAAAAAAACAGAAGAAATGAATACTTTAAACATAACATAAAGCTTGGGTCGTGCATTTTAAGGAACAAGGTTTTATGAAAGGGAATAAGGAAGAGTTATTGACTTGTGGTTTGTTCAAAATAAAAATGAATTCTATAGATTTTTTAAAGTTGTTTTTTCAAAGATTCTCAAAGTCAAAACCATAGACTGTATAAAGAAGTGGACTAAGGGAGTGGATCATGGCGTTCGGCTCCAGTCACATGAAGCTCACTGATGCTAGCAGTTATAAGAGCGATTTTGGGGTTGAGGTCCAAATTATGAATAGGAATTTATTTATGGACAAAATGGCAAAATAAACACTCCAGGGTCATGTAGAATGGGTTAATACAAAGACTTTACTGACTGCAGCAGTTACAGAGAGAGGACAGGTTTTTCAGGGTAAAGTAGAGTCGATGGAGCCAGGAGCGCTGAGAAAGTCATGATGGGTGGTTGATTGCCATCTTATAATGTAGTCCCCTCATGAGGAAACATACCTGTTGTAGTGTTTTGTTTCATTCACACGGCGAGGGATGTAACAATAACCAAAATATTGTGATATTGTATCGTCAAAGGTCTCACAATAATATTGTGAACCATCACAATATATCGAATCACAAGTGTCTTTGCTTAAATGAATAGTTATGATGGAGAAATAGCTTTAAAAAACCAGAAGGATCTACATCTCACAACTCACTTCAACTCAGCATCCGAACAAACACGCACCTTCTGAACTCAGCACAAACATGTCCAAAGACTGGGCCGATTATACTCCCGAAGAGGACGAACTCCTCTACACCGGGTAATTCAACTTGATGGAGGAGCTAGGCTCAGCATCCACCAGTCCTGACCAGCCCTCTGGACCATCTGAACACGTGGTCCACACTTTTCTAAGTCTTGAAGAGTTAGACAGGGAGCAGTTAGGGCCCCAAAACCATCAGGGGTCTAAGGAGGAAGATAAGAAGTGCATGGCCTTAGTCATGTCACATCTTGAAATGGCATCTGAAGCTGTTCAGGCCAGAGCCAGAGAGGAAGATCTGCTCAGAGAAGTGGAAGACCTCCAGAAGCTTAATGAAAGTGACCATGACCTTGAACAGGAGTTCAAGTTATGTTAATTAACAAAAGTGAAGATGATGATTGCGGCTCATCAGAAGCAACTGGAGCAAAAGGACTCATCCATAAGAGATCTCCAAACTGCACTGGAAACAGTGAAGGAGGAAAAAGAGGGTCTGAGTGAACAGGTCACAGATGTTCAGGATTTGGTCGAGGAGATTATGGAACAAAAATCTGAAGACTGGCAGCGCGAAAAACAGGGTCTCTGTTTGCAACCGGAGGACTCTAAGAAACAGGTCCTAAAGATGGAGAAAGCTCTGAACAAGTCCAACCGAAACGTGCAGCAGCTCACGGAGCAGCTCAGAAGGACAAAGGAAGAGCGCACCCTGCTGGAGGAAGACCACTGTGTGCAAGAACAGGTGCTGAGGAGAACGGAGACACAGCGCACCCTACTGCTCCAGAAGTGGACTAAGTGAGTGTGACATCACCCATAGCGGTCAATGGGAAAAAGGGAGTGAAGGAGCTGGAAGAGCCTCCTGGCGCACTTCCTATTTGGCACGCGGTGGCTAATGGGTTAGCTTAGTCCACTTATATATATGGTCTATGCTCCAGAAGAACAGTGCGCTGGAGCAGGAGGCGGAGCAAGAAAAGCAAATCAGGGCCGAACTAGAGAAGGAAAAGGCCGACATTTTGAAGAGCGGTGAAACACTCAAAGAGCAGCTCAGAGCGACTCTTGAAGAGCGCACCCTGCTGGAGGAGACCAGCTGTGCACAGGAGTAACTGGTGATGAAAGCAAAGGCAGAGCGCACCCTACTGTTCGACAGAAACAATGCTTTCGAGCAGGAGGTGGAGCAGGAGGAGCGCCGCCTGCAGGAAGAGACATGCAGTGGTCTGGAGCAGGAGCTGAAGACGTCCAAAGAGCAGTGCACCCTTCAGGACACACGCTGCATGACGCTCGATGGTGACCTGAAGAACTCAGAAGAACAGCACACCCTAATGGTGCAGACATGCAGTGCTCTGAAACAGGAGCTGCAGGAAACAGTGGAAGAGCGCACACTACAGAAGGAAAAGATAGACGACCTCTGAAGAACAGCACTTCCTTCAGGATAAGAGGTGTAGTGTCCTGGAGCAGGAGCTGAAGGTGTCCAAAAAACAATGCACTCTGCTGAGCGACATGAGCTGTGCACTGGAGCCGGAGCTGGACAGGAAAAGGAGGAAGTGGTACAGGAAGTTCTTCTGCCACTAAGTCTGTCCTCATCACCTGACATCATTCTGAGCATGAATGAAACAAAAGCATAACAAAAACTGAATGTAGTATTTTGTGTTTTGATGCCAGATTAACATGATTATCATGATTACAGTTACATTATGAACTGAGTTTCCAGATTTTGGAGAAAAGATCTGAAGGTTCACATGAGGGTGAAGTAAGCCATTTTCTGTGTAAAATGTTTTTTGTTTTTTTTTAATTGGAACAGACTGAACTATTGCGCCACAAGTAAAGTGGAGTGAAAATGTCTCCACGGAGATATTATTGCTTTGCCTGGAATGTTCCACAGTGTGATATTAAATTTATCTAACACCAACACAGACACAGACAGGTGGCACAGTCAAGCAAGTTACAGGTCTGTGGAGAGGTAGACCACTCCTCTGAGGGAAAACAATCATTTTTTTTATGGAGACAAGCACGTGGCAGACTCTATATCAGAAAAGTTACATATTTTACCTTTAAATGAGCCTATTTTCTCATTAATGAGTCTGCTTCATTAAACTTTAGGATGATTTTTCTCATGTTGACACAGCAGCTGTAGCTTTCCACTCACAGATGGTCTGAAATATGAGACAATACGAGGAGCTAAGAGACAACACCAAAAGTATTTACTCAGTGGAAGAACAATGCAGTTTGTGTGGTCTAAAGTCTGTCTTGTTACCATCTTATATTCTGATCAAGGAAGGGTTAGATACAAATGTACGTTAGATACAAATCTACGTACTAAATTAAACAGGAGTGTCTTGCCCAAGGACACAACAACTTCAAAACTCCAATTAGTTTTCTAAGCATATACGGAATTTCTGTCTATATTCATATACTTTCCTGTAGTGTAATAATATTCATATACCATATACACATTACCATTTCCTGAACAGACGTAATCTTTAATTAGAAAAGACTGAATGCTTCAAAACAATTAACTTGACCAATAAAACCCACCGCTGCATGCATAATGTAGGATTACCTGCAGGACAAATACATATATTCATAAGTGACGCACAATAAACAGCTTTAAAATTAGCATTACGTTTATGTTGGCTTCCCTTTCAAACTTTTCTCTTCTTCAAACTGACAGTGTGTTTGCTTTGTTGTTTAATTATTATTTTCTTGTCATTCACTTTTTATTGGGTTTTTGTTGCACATTAAAAACAACATCCAAACAGTAACATCAAAATAATGTGTAAACAGTAGGAATACAGAAATAACTACATCATGCAAAGTCGGGGCTTTTTGTTGCGTTGTTGTTTTATATCAGATGCCCTCCCTGATGCGATGCTTATTTTATTTAAGGTGGTGATGGGAAAATTAAGTACAGTTGTGATTCATGGCCACTGATAGATTTAGGTTTCAAAGTGCAGAGATATTATTACTTATTGTTTGGCGTTAAATGTATTTATCTTCAAGGAGACAAGCAGGTTTACTTTAGTTTAGTTTAGTTTAGTTTATTAAGATCCCCATTAGCTACTGAAATATCAATAGCTATTCTTCCTGGGGTCTCCTCAAATTCATTACATACATTTTTGTATAATACATAAACCGCATACACACCCACACACACACACAACCTCAAGACACGAAAGCTCAATGTGTAGTAAACAAGTAGCAACCAAAATAAATCAATAACAACTAAAACAAATAATATCAATAACAATAATACTTACATAAACCCTAACTAATCATGCCACCAGGCCAACTCACATGTCTGTGGAAAGATGATCCCCGCTCAAAGTAAGAATGCATGTTTTTCAAGTGTACTTTAAGCAATTAATACGCCTGGAGTAACATTCCAGGAAAACCACGGCCATGAACAAAGAAAAGTTTCGTAGTGCATCTTTGAAACCCCCCCCAAAAATCCCATTGAATTCCGCATTAGAAAATTGTGGTGCCCAACAAATCATCACAACAAAGAGCTGTGCAGCTGTCAGCCCCTCCTATGGATAGAATAGTAGATTTTTTTTTTCAGTTTTTCAGGCTATACGACGCTGCTGAATCCTATGTGTTTCACCAATTAAGAAAATACAATTTGAGAACACAAGTACAGAGCCGTGAGAGGGGATTAATCAGCAAAACAGCATCTTATAAACACACAATTAAAGACTGAACCACTCCAAATACCACTCCAGGTGAGTAAATTATGAGGGAAAACAACTAAAACGTGGTTAAAAGCTCTAAAAAGTTGATTTTGCGTAATCAGTCCACTTTAAGAATTCAAAACAGTTTCTACACAAAAAAATATGATCTGTATTTACACATTTATGTGATTCATGAGTCTGAATCTCCAGTGCAGTTCACAAATTTGATAATCTGTTACAAAAGAGATAAAGGATTATTCACATTGTTTTTTAATGGTCTCCTCAGTCAGCGCCTGTCAGCATCAGTGTCTGTGCTGTGATTTCAGATCAAGTGTTTGTCACAACTTAATGATAATATCTGTCTCGGCTCAGGATCAGTTTAACTTAGTCCAGATATTTCAATTTGTCTTCTAGATTTAGGGGTAGGACATGTAGCAATATAACTGGGAAAACTGTATCATTACTGAATTGGGTTGCCAGTACATTTACCTACATAAAGAGCACACATACTACTGCTGGGGGTGCTCTACATGTATGTGCATGGTGGAATGTTCAGAGGTTTCTATGGTGACACAATGCACACATAAGTAAACACTGCAAAAAAGTTTTAAGATAGTCTGAAAACTCATGTAATGAGTAAAAGCATCCATGGTCGTGTTTGAGTTTCAACAAAAAGATAAGAGTGACTAACTGGAGTGACTAAGGCTACGTTCAGACTGCAGGGCTTAACGATTTTTTTTGCAAGGTCGTTCACATTTCCAATTAAATGTGGTTTGTATGTGATCTCCAGTGTGAACTTTAAAGGCTCCAAAAGTGTCCTGCATGAGCACTGGAGGACACGACGACGTCACAGCAGCGAGTCAGCTCAGTGTTAACGGAAGTCGCCTAAACATGGACGCAAGACAATTTTCCAGTTGCTGTCATACCACTCTTGAGGAAGGAAAGACGTCTTCTGTGGCCTTTTTCAGTGAGTAAGCACATCGCCGTTTGCTGTATTGGCTCACAACAGGTGCTTGGTTACAGCACAGTAGCTGATCTCTCGCTTGTTGATGACGTGTAGGTCGGATGAATGCGACCTGACTGTTCAGACTGAAGTCGCATGGCAAAAGATCGGATATGTATCGGTTTTAGGACCACATGTCCAAGTGGCCTGGGTCACATTTGAAAAAATTGTATCTGTGTCATTAAAAGATCCGATACAGGTCACATAGGGGCAAAAAAAATCAGATTTGGTCACTTCATGCTGCAGTCTGAACGTCGCCTAATAGAGCACAAACAGCTCACCTGTTGCTTTTTTATGATCAGATTGTGTTCAAATGAAGCTCACATTAAAGTCTAACAAAGCCTCAGACAGAGCAGTGCCTACAGTTAGCATCACACCTCCAGAGAATGTTGAAGCATCACTTGTTGTCATTCCCAGTATTGTTTTTCAGATGACTACACAATATTCTGTGGCCTATAATATTTTATGTAGTTGAGGGAGACATATTAACTACTAGAGCAGGGAAAGTCCTTTTGGGGCTTATTTCCACTCAATTTAGGCTTTGCAACTGGCAACCCAAATGAAGAACTCATGTGAGGCTCATTCTGCTTACTGATTTAATAATCGTCTTGACAACCATAGTACTAAATTATAACATAAACAACTTGGACATTACAGTATACAGTCTGACTTTAAAGGGCCCGTGTTAGGCTAATTGTCTGACATGTTGTAATGTTTCCTCATCAGTAACAAACACAGAGTCATGTCTTGTTTCATTCACACATGTTTAACACACAAATCCTGCATATTTAAGGTTTGAGTTCTTCTCTTAAACAGGAAACACTCTGTTCCACCTTGTGATGTCATGTGGTGATACAGAAATTGCTCTAATGTGTTTTTTTTAAACTCCATACACCTTCACTAGATTAATTTGGGTGATTTCAGACCTGGAACTGTCTATCTCTGCTGAACTAAAGGCTAAAGGTAAAGGTAAAACAACCACTACATGACATCACAAAGTGGTACAGAGCTTTTTGTGCTTTGGAGACATATAGACTAATAATAAAGGGTTCTTTAAACATGTGAATGAAACAAAACACTAGATATGTTTTTGATGCGGTAACAACATTTTAACATAGCTCATAAAAATAAATTTGGTGTAATATACCTTTAAATTTGTACTAACTTTGGGGTAAGCTCTTTAAGAATTGTTATGTATGGATAAAATCTGTGGTAAAGATTTAGATTTTTCTTGCTGTTGGGCTGTAAAATCGTGTTATCTTGTAAAACAACAAAAGGAAAACTTGGAAATATAGGTTTTGTTCTGATGGGGTGAAACAGAAGAAGCAGAAGGACAATTATCCAATCTAATAAAATGATGAAAGTGACTTAAATGGGGTCTCAGACAGGCTCTGGTGCCAGGGAAGTCAATGCAGCTTAAAGAAGTTTTAGAGTGGCCAACAAAAAGCACTTAGGCATAATCCTATTATACTTCTACAAGAGCAAGTCACTGCTGCTAAAATGTTTGCACAGTTTGAGAACACCACTTTTATTAAGCCCATTGTGAAGAGATTGGGACACAAAAATCTCAAATCCCCAGTACAAATTTTGAGTCGTTACAATTTTAAAAATGCATATCATTTATAATTTAATTTGTTTGAGCTACTTCTATCTGTTCTTAATGAGTGCTCTAGAAGTGTATGACTTTAGTCCAGGGGTGAGCAATTATTTTATCCACGGGGGCCACATGAGAAAGTATTGTGGAGGGCCAGGCCAAAATGCTTAACTCAATTCTGCCTAATATTAATGTTATTTCTTTATAAAAAAGCAGTAAATAACATTGTTTTGATAAGCCGGTAAGACTGGTTTATATTATGACTAAGCAATGAAAAAGTGAGGCTGCCTTACAAAAAATGTCACTTAAAAAACACCTCTAAAATAAAAGCAATGCAGCTTTAGTCCATGCATGAGGTAAAATTATAAAATATGTTTATTGTGTAATTCCAAATGATCCTAAACGGGCCGGTCAGAGTCAACCAAAGGGTCATTTGTGGGCCAGGAGCTGGACTATGCCCAGGTCTGCTTTAGTCTGTTTGTCATTAAAGGTCCTATAATACACAAAATTGACTCTTGTGAGGTTTAAGTTATTATAATGTTGTTACCTCCTCAAAAACAGACCTGGAGTTGTATTTTGTTTCATTTATACATGTTTGAGTAACCCTTTATTATTCGTCTGTCTACATCTCCAAAGCTCAAAATGCTCTGTTCCACCTTGTGATGTCACAAAGAGGTGATTTTCAAGTTAACTGTCATCTTTTACCTTTTGTTCAGTAGAGATATTATAACATGACTTAAAGCTCAGCAGAGTCCATTTTGCGTAACATAAGACCTTTAACATAAACTATGACTTTCACTCATTAATTCCTATAGACAAGATGGAAGAAGAGGTGTCGGCTCCAGTCAAACAAAGCTCACCGAGGCCAGTGAATTTGGACCCGAGTTCCAAACCAGGAATAGGAATTTGTTTATGAACAGAATAGCGAAATAAAAACACCAGGATTGTTTATGTCTGGACAGCTCCCTTCCAGGTCACTGGGTGAAAGCTGCTCGACAAAATCACGACATAATCCGACACTGTTACCATGTGAACCTGCGAACAACATAAGCTCTAAAACGCAGACAGAAACACCGTGTTGTATTTGAATAAACGCAGCCACATCTATTGTACCTGCGTCTCTACAGGTGCAGCTTGGACTGAATCCCAGACTTTATTGTGAGCAGCGCTACAAACACAGCTCCCCCCATTCACCGCTGCGACGCTAATGAACTCCTCAGTATTAGAAACACATCAGCATTCATCGCACAGACACCACAATGGACCCAATGTGACACTGTTTATTTGGCCTGGCATCTCATAACAACATAATACAAGGCAAAAGCACACATCTCGTAGATTTCATTACCACTGCGCCCGCCTTTAAAATGTGCTTTTATTATACAGCTAAGTTTATTTCCCTGTTTGCTATTCCAGTTTGTTTTTACTATTGACTTTTAGCTCGACGTGTTTTGGAGTTAAAAGTCTGATATTATGCAAACTGAATGTGATCAAAAACATACCTGGAGTTGTTTTTTGTTTCATTCACACACGTTTGAGTAACCCTCGATTATTAGCTTGTGTATGGAGTTTAAAAACACAGTGGAGCAAAGTGTTTTCTGTTTGAGAGAGTCTTTTCTGTGTGTTGAACATGTGTGAATGAAGCAAAACACAACTCCAGGTATGTTTTTGATGAGAAAGCATATAAACAGATCAGAAAATAGCGTAATACGTGCCCTTTAAATAGAAATATATCAACATGTTTTCTTGGTTTGATTGCAAACCGTCTTGTCTTCGCCAGTTCAGACTCCTGATTGGTTTTTGGAAAGCTAAATCAGCATTCATAAGATCATCTGACTGATTACTTTTGGGAAATGTGCTGGATTTAACTGGTAATTTCTTAACAGGTCTACAAATTGTTAGGATCTTTCTTTCTCTTTCCTCTGCGCTCATGATCACAAAGACACACTCTGCTCTCACAATTGTACGTCTCTGCCAAGATCGGATAAATGCTACAGAAGGAAGGGCATCTGGTGGAATAGCTATGATGGGGATAAAACACAACTGAGAAAAGCTGGAAGAAAATAACATTGGGTTAGAAGAACAAGACAAGATTTTGGGGTAATTTATAATCAATAAACTACAAATCATTAGGGGTGTGTTTGTCTTGAGTCTGATGATACGATACATATCATGATACGCATGTCACGATTCAATATATCCCAATACATCCCGATACCAAAACAATGGATGTTATATTGCAATTTATCAATAATCACTTCTAATAAGAAACAAACAAAACAAAATTGGCAAGGCAAGTTTATTTGTATAGCACTATTCGTGCACAAAGTAATTCAAAGTGCTTTACAGAATAAGAAATACATTAAAATCAATACAAACTAATTAAAACATAAATAATCATCATAAAATTTTAAAATAGAGATGCGACATTAAATTAGAAAGAATTAGAGAGAAGAGTAGAGTAGTAAATTGTATGAAATACAATTTATTACCTTTTATCAATCATGAGAACAGTGAATGTAACTAATGCATTTTAGTGAAAAATATGATTCAGATGCATTTTGAATCGATTCAAGAATCGTGCAATGACGTATCACGATATATCACTGAATCGATTTTTTCTTACACCCCTATTAATCATATATTGTGATCTTGTAATATTCTGTACAACCTTAGTGGATATGGATATTCAGGCCAACACTCAAAGCTAGAATATTGGCATTAAACTTGTTTATCTCCATGGTGATGCAAAGGTTTCATTACAGGTCAGTGTGGAGATGGGCCAATAGTAAGAAAGCATGTTTTTCAAGCCAATAAAAACATCTGTAATCGAATAAAAGCAACATTTATATGAACGTAAAATGACTTAGGACATTTCAGGAATAATACTGACATGTTCATGGAGGTGAGCAGGTGGTGGACCCCGGTGAGAAAAGGTACATTCTGCTCATTTAAAGGTGCACTATGTAAGGGGTCCGACACCTACTTGACATCCTATGACATTAAACAGCTCTACCTCGCTTTTATTCAAATACAGGTGGTTTTATAGCTCAAAAATACAGAGAAAAATTCTGACTGTGAATGGGGTCACCTCTCCACTGATCTGACCTGTAACTTGGCCTGGTTGGTCTCCATGAAGATAGAAAGGTTTAATATCATACTGTGAAACATTCCAAACAAACAATTACATGCATATGACGGACCCTCCACCAGAAAAGTTAGACAATGCACCTTTAAATATATCATGTCACAATTTTCCATTATCACAGTCTATGCCGCATTTTATCACAGTCTAAATTGTTTGCTTTGGATGAACAAAAATACTACACTTCTAAAGGGGGACAATAGCTTTCTTTGGGTTCACCATTTCACTCGGAGGCTGTAAACAGTTTATTTAAAGATGCCATCAGGCGGAGATTTTGAGCGTGACTTCTGACTCCGATCTGAGCGTGTTTCTTTTGTGTCTGTGAGTTTAGACAAAGACATGACCCGAGGCTGCCCCTTTATCTGTGCTGCTCGTCATTTAACCCTGCGGGGGTCCCTGAAACCCGTCTCCCCCCTGTCTCCCCCCATCTTCCCCACGTCTCCCCCTCCTCTCAGCAGCAGAGCCAGCCTGTCTGTCTTTCAACCCCCTCCTCCTCTCCGCCCCGAACCTCTCAGACAGGTCCCGGGACAGTCACCACGGCCAACGCTCTGCACCTCTTATTTAAAGCTCCCCTCCACCTCTGGCCCCCACTATCTCCCGTGTCCGTCAGCGGAAAGACCTTGAAGCACTGCTGCAGTTTTACTTTTCATTGTTCGTGGACTTCAGTTTGTAAAGGTCCTATATGACGCACACTTTAAACACATTATAATGCTGTTACTTCATCAAAAACAGACCTGGAGTCGCGCTTTGTTTCAGTCAAAAATGTCTGAGTAAACCTTAATTATAAGAAGGATGTGAGTTATATAAGATAAGTCACATAAAATAAATTTTTTATGGGGCATAATTTTGAGCTAAATTAGGCAAAAACAGCAGGAGATAAACAAATGCACAAACAGTTCACAAAATATATTACTTCAACAAAACAAACAAAGGTGCTGTACTTGTTTTTTATCCTTAGAAACATGTAAAACAGAACTGGTTTATTTTAAAAAAGTTTGCAGTGGTCCAGAGTTCTTCCTCACTTATTACCTTATGCATTCTGAGCATCTAATTATTCACCACGATGAGTTTATAAGTGCTTTTCACAACTTTCAGAGGCCAGAGAAGAGTTTTCTAGTGATGCTAAAGCTACTAAACTATCAGTGACTATCGGACAATAAAGTTCTTTCTAATTAGATTCAAACAGGATGCAGAAGACTTATTTTAACCTCAAGAGCTGCTTATACAATACATCTGTTCTGGGGAAAGACACATTTTGCTCAAATCCATGGGGAAAAAACAGATATTTCAGGTTTGAGAATTTGTCACATTTTATTTTACTTTTAGCATCTTCTGAGCACATTATTAAAACAGTTCAGTGGGTTTGCAGAATGTGGGATGATTTTTAAAATCAATTTGGCTTTTGAAAACGCCGTCTGACAAAGCGAACTGGAAGCCTCTGACATTTTTTTTTTCTAAGTGGCACTTCTGTTTTTGCAAAAAAATAAATACACTGTCTGTAGTTGAAGTCTGTCTTCACTATGAGCACTACAACCATAGCAGTTACTTAGATGTAGCCTACTTCACTACTGGAAATTGTCTAGTACTTTGAATATTACTGGTAACTACTAGGATGCCACTACTACTACTACTACTACTACTACTACTACTACTACTACTGCTACTACTACTATTACTACTACTACTACTACTACTACTACTACTACTACTACTACTACTACTACTACTATTAGTACAACAACTACAACTACTACCACCACTATTACCACCTCTACTACCACTACTACTAATTATATTACTACTACCTACCTGCACATTTTTATGGACAAATAAAGAAAATATAGATGTAAAACTACATTTGAGATTTAATTTTTAATTGCTGACTGTTGTGACATTAAATTCCCAAACATTAAAAGCAATACTTACCAACAAAACATAAAAGTGGTGGTATGCATGAGAAAAAATGTGTACAATTGACACAGACAAAGATGTATCCGAACTTCAGTACTGGATATTTTCTAGTCTAGTGCTTCAAATATTACTGGTAACTATGATTACTACTATTACTACAATTACTACTACCACTACTACTATTATTACTACTAATAACTACTACTAACACTACTACTACCACTACTACTGCTGTTGCTATTACTACAAATATTGTTACTACTAAGCTGTTACTACTAATAATAACTACTACCACTACTTCAACCACTATTGCCACTACTACTGCTGTTACTATTTCTACTACTATTATTACTAGCCTACCAATAACTACTACTACTTCTACTACTACTATCATCATTACCACTATTACTGCTGCTACTATTACTACTAATAACTACTACTACTACTGCTCCTGCTGCAGTTACTACTACTATTATTAATACGAATAACTACTACTACTACTACCACTACTACTGCTGCTGCTATTACTACTAATATTGTTACTACTAAGCTGTTACTACTACTAATAACTACTACTACTGCTCCTGCTGCGGTTACTACTACTATTATTAATATGAATAACTACTACTACTACTACCACTACTACTGCTGCTACTGCTTCCTACTAGCCAACCAATAACTACTACTACTTCTACTACTACTATCATTATGACCACTATTATTGCTGCTACTATTACTACTAATAACTACTACTACTGCTCCTGCTGCGGTTACTACTACTATTATTAATACTAATAACTACTACTACCACTACTACTGCTGCTGCTATTACTATTATTACTACTAATAACTACTATTACAACTACTACTACCACTACTAATCCCACTATTACCACTACTACTGCTGCTATTACTACTAATATTGTTACTACTAAGGTGTTACTACTACTAACTACTACCACTGCTTCTACCACTGTTACCACTACTGCTGCTGCTACTGCTTCCTACTAGCCAACCAACTACTTCTACTACTACTACTGCTCCTGCTGCTATTACTACTATTATTATTACTAATAACTACTACCACTATTACTGCTTCTGCAATTACTATTATTACAAGCCTACCAACAACTACTACTTGTACTACTACTACTACTACTTACTACAGCTATTACCACTAGTACCAGCTTTATCATTCTCCAAGGTCTATTGCCCAATTTCTCTGAACACTTATAGAAAATACCCTCCTTAAGAGCCCTTCAGGATCAGTAAAACCACACTTGAGATTCATATTTAAATCTGAAGAGTCCGCTTTCTCCTAAACAGCTTGTGGAGGTGAACAATGGGACTGATTTAGATTCAGACACTGGGTCGGAACAGAGGATTCAAACTTCTTACACGATGATTGACTATGTCCGGGACAGTAAACACTCGAGACGTCTCACACTCGCAGACCACGTATAACTCCATCTGATGGGCGTAATCGACAGCAGCCAGCGGAGCCGTGCTAATTTGATAAAATAATGTGCATAATTGTATTTAATAGGGAAACAGCGCACGTAGATGTTGAGCGATCGTGCTTTTCTCTGTCTTTGTTATGCACATATATTATCCAGTGGAAGTAGACATTTGGACAAGCTGCCCTTCAAACATTTATTTCAACAATGGAGCACTTACCATAAGCACAAACCAGGTCTGACCCCGGCTGGAGCCCTGCAGCTGCACTCGCACTGCACCGACAGAGGACTGAGGGGAGGAATGAACCTAAAACACACATTAGACAACATGTTAGCGTAGTATTAACAGTGTATTAGTGCAGCATCATCAAAGTGTTCATTAAGAGCAGGGTCTGTTTACAAGACGGCTGCGTTTACCCAGGCACTCGTATGCAAAACATCAACATTCTATTAAACCAAGTCGTAGTGAAGCAGTTTACATGGATGCTGCCTGATTGCACCAGAAAGGCATTTGAGAGAAACAAGATGCAAATTAGCAGTTGTGGGTTTCTTGTCTCAAGTTTGGACCGGAGGGTTTTTCACGCTCTGTGGTCTGTGTCCAGTCCCTTCAGGATTCAAACAGAAAGTAGAAGAAACTGGCTGAAGACCTGTAGTAAACATATGCACAGGTCACTTTGTCCTTGTAGGGAAATTGGTCCATCCTTAAACTTGGTCAGGAGTAACTTAACTGTTTAGGATGTTTTGGCATGTTTTGTGTATTATTAAACTGAGCCTTACGTGCGTGTCGGTGTAGAAATGCTTCATGTGTGATGCTGACAGACTTGCGCTCCGCGGTCTATAAGCGGCGTCTCTTCGGAGCGGCCATTTTCTGAAACAAGCCACGGCGATGCTTCAAATGAGCTTCTAACACTTGACTAACGCCTTTATCTTCAGCACTGTCACGTGTAAGAGCCGGCGGGAGGCGCTGCTCGAGTCGAAATGGCTTATTTCAAATAGCGATTAGATTTAGAATAGATTTTAAACTAACCGATTTTAACTGGTTAACGAGGCTTGGGGGTCAGTCATGATTTTTTTTTTGTTTTCGCCATCCCTATTCCCTACCATAACAGTTAGTTCAGTAATTGGCATTGAGAGGCAGCTCAGGGGTCCTTGGGAGTGCCATGGTAACGCTGTTAACTGCTGTAGCTTCAGATCATTACCCTTAACCTATCAAAGTTAGTTGTTTAATTGTGTTTTAATCTTTGTGTAAATGTATGGATGTGAATTTACATATTATGTGATAGTTCCTGTGATTGTTTAACAATTGTTCATATAATGAACACTAAAGTGAGATAGAGATAAACCTAAACACAGAGAAAGCACTTGGCGGTGCAGAGTTAGCATGGTTAGCATAGTTAGCATAGTTAGCATAGTTAGCATGGTAGGTTGGCTTTTCTCACCTGTAGAAGAGGCGTGAGGGTGTCGCATTTTGATGTGATACATCATTGATGATGTGAACCTTGCATCATGAGAAACAAGACCTATCGCTCTCTAAAAAACTCTAAGCTCTAACTCCCCCCCAAAAAAGTATTTATATGTCAGAATAGTGATACTAAAGTGTCGGAAAACTAGCACATCTAATTAGAGACATGTGGTAATGAAGTGATGTTGGAATAGGTCTAGACCCCATTAACCTGCCCTACATGACCTCTTATTTTGCTGTTTTGTAAGTAAATGAATTCCTATTCCTAATATGGACCTGGTTCCAAATTCGCTCCCATAACGGCATCATTTGAGTGGACGTCACACTCTCTTAGTCCACTTCGTTATACAGTCTGTGGTTTGTCCTCAGCACAATGTGACCATAGCCGTCACTTGGCTTTTGTATAAAAACAATGCAACCATGAAAAAAAGCATGGTCTCATTGTTTCTTGTTAATGCTTTATATCGTAGCCCATATACACTTTACAGTGCCCACAGTCAGTACCAGCTCCATGTTGGTGCTGCCTCACAGCTGCTGCAGAGTCTTTGTCATGTGATCCTGGTTCCCACCAGCACTGACGCACTCCTATACTTTATCATTGTGTTCCTCAGACTGCACTTTATAATGGACATAATGACAGTGGCGTCACCGGCTGCTGTAAGGGGAGAGTCTGGCTGATATTTGATAAGTGTTTATAGAACCATGAGTTACTGTGATAAACAAAGAGGAAGAGCTGAGAGAGCACCGATATATGATGGGAGTCACAGGCTAATGCTGTTTTAGTGACTTTTCTTAGCCCTCGTGCACACCTTCAAATAAAGGTATTCTAACCCTAAGAATACCATATTATTTTTATGCAGTATGGATTCCATCCAGTACTATGCAAAAGCTTTAGGCAGGTGTGGAAAAATCATGGAAACAAAGAATGCTTTCCAAAGTATGTTTGTTTTTATCAATTTACAAAATGTAAAGTGAAAAAACTTTTGCACAGTACTGTATGATATTTTGACATTTTTTTGACATAAAAAATGATAAAATGGATAAAATAAAATAATGCAAACACTGATTTTGACATTTATTTAGTTTTTGCACAAGCTCCAATAGTCACACTTGTGGTCCTTCATGACAAAAACCTACACCAGGAAAGATACCACAATATTTTCATGCAGTACAGATTTTCTCCAGCTTGTTTTTATTTCATTCCTACTACTACTACTACTACTAATACTACTACTACCTTAGCTATGTTTACAACCACTCCCACCAGTAAAAACTCTACCACAACTACACCAGCACTAACAAACTCCAGAATCTCAATCTAAAGCTACATTACTGCAACTTAAATACCAACTTACTATGACTATCTACCTCTCAAAAACCTTTATTCAACTTCATAATAATATATTCTATGTTTTACTGGCATGTTTATTTCGTTAATATATGTTAAGTCTTCATTGTCTTCATTTGCTCCTGCTCTAATCATACATACTTCTCCAAGGAGATGTGACTACTTTGCTTGTAATGTTCCATAGTATGACATTAAACATATACATCTAGCATTTATTCATTACCAGTGTTTGTATTCCTTCTGTGAATAGGGGCGACTCTCCACAGATCTGACCTATAATGTAGCGTAGTGCTGTAACCTGCTTGTCTCCCCTATGATAAATAGGTTTAATCTGTACTGCGGAACTTTCTAGACAAAGCAATAGCATTTAAATGGAAACGAGCAGGTGGCAGACTAAAATATCACTTCAAATGTCACGCAATGCACCTTTAACTGTCAAGAGAGTTCCAAATGTAAACAAATGTCACTTGTTTTCCCAACTACGCTTTTCCTACAGAAGGTATATCGCTCAGATTTGGCCAGAATTCAGCATCTAATTAAATAAATCTTCAGTGCAGTTGCCAATGCTGCCCTCTCCTCTCCCCTGGCACATTCTCCAACTATTACGGGAAAAAATATGTATAAAGAAGAGTTAAGAGGCACCCCTGACATGAAGTTATTCTTAACTAAAAACAACAAATAATTCATCATGTTTCACTAGTTTGTGCTGGTTTACGACAGTATTTACACGTTCAGAAGTCACTATCGCATAACTTGAGGATATGAATAGGTGTAAAAACATTCAAATCGCACAATATATTGTCATGGTATCAACAGCTGAATATTTTTCCAAAAAGGTCTCCAAATGTCTTCAGTAGTGTACTTTTCGACATAAATGATTACAAAAATGTGGTTGGAGCTACAAAGGAGCAAAGGACTGATACAGTTACTGTTTTAGCAGCTGCTGTAACAAAACAACGCCTCTGGTTTGGGAGGGAGGCTTGGGATAAGTGGTGTTCACACTTGCACAACATCAAAATCCATAGCAAAACCTGGAGTAGACTGGAACTAAACCAGGACTACAACAGGACCAAACCCAGTCAACACCAGGATTATATTGGGAACAAACCAAGACAAGTGTCCAATATCATATCACTACATCACATAGATTTTTGCATTCCCGCTTGAGAGTCCAGTGATTTATTCAATAATAATATAATAATAACTCATATTTATTAAGCACTTTTAAAAAACAGATTTACGAAGTGCTGTAGGAGCAGCAAAGAACAATAAAAATAGCATTCAGAACACGGGAAAAAACAATATGTAGGTAAATTAAAATGACTTAAATTAAGAACATTTTACTTTGAGTAGATTCATCTTCACAAGTGAAATTATCTGCCAGTGGAATAAGTGTTTTTTTTTTCTTATTTTAAGTGCAAAAAGTTGTTATTTTTCTTATTTTAAGTGTAGCTGATGTATGTTCATATTTTAAGTACAAAAATCTTATTACACTAGCCGATCATTTTACTTGTCAACTGACTCAAATCAGGGTAAAACCTTAATCCAAGTCATTGTAGCTTGACTAGATTTTGTTTTTTGCAGTGAAAGCATACAAAATCAGACAATGAAGCAAGCAATTCAATTAATTAGAATAAATAAGTTAATAAAAATAAATAAGGAATCAATTCTAGCTAAAAGCAGCTAAAAGAAGAGGTGATTTAAGAGATGATGCTGATGGTGCAGCCTTATCTCCTCAGGCAGGTCGATCCAAAGCCGAGGACTGAAAAGGCTCGATCACCTTTTGTCCAGAGTCTGGACTTTAGAACAGCTAAGAAGGATCTGCCTGAGGATCTAAGGCGACGTGACGGCTCGTACTGCATTAAAAGTTCTGAAATACAACTTGGTGCAAGACCTAAACAAGCTTAAAAATTGATCAGTAACATCTTAAAATCAGTTCAGTGACGGGAAGCTAAACAACAGGGCTAATGTGTTGATGTCTGTTCAAACCGGAGCTGCGTTCTGAACCAGTTGGAGGCAGGAGATGGATTTGGTGTCAAGGCCGGAGAGGAGGGAGTTGAAATAGTCTAGACTTTGGACTCCTCCCACCACGTGCCCTCCCTCACCTCCCCTCTCTCCCAGGCTATGGTCGACTATTGAACGATTGCATCCGATGTTAAAACGCATCTCTATATTTTTATATTATGTCCTCCGTGCCGAAACTGGGCTGTGATCTTGCTTATTCTCTCTGTTCCTCTACCCTTTCTTATAGTCCGTCCTGGGATAGGGGCCTGTGGGTGTGGATCTCAGACCTGAATTAAAATGACCAGTGCAGACTCACACTGGCCCCTGAGCGATCCATCTTAGCTGTCTGGAGCGCTGCCAATTTGAAAACAATAGTGACAAAAACAAACCTATAAAACACGGACGGAGAAAAAGTCATAGCAGTGTTTTTTAATATCTTAGACTTTTGCTATTCTTGCTAAGAAGTGATGTCTAGAATAATAGCGTTTCATTTATAAAAGCGGATGTTGTTCTGATTAAATATGGGTCAGACTTTCCAGAATTGCTCACTTCTGTTTAATCACAAACCATTACTACGTCAGATTCTGTTTTTTGACCATAACTTCCTTCTGTACCTTTTACATACATGATTTTTTCCTCTCTCGGACTCGAAAATAGGGTGACTAGATTCTCAAAGTAAAAAACTGGTTTGTGGTGGTTGGTAATAATAAAATTGTGCAACGACTGCATCATTAAGGCAAATTGTTCTGCACTCGGCACTAATGTGAGCCACTATAGTCACATTTATTTTGTGTTTTAGTCGTTTTTAAGCAGCTTTTCTGTATTTTACCTAAACAAATGACAACTTATGGCTCTCTTTTCTGATATCAAACTGGTCAAAAAGGGACACCTGGGACATTTCTTATATAAAACTGGGACAAATCACTGGTTTTGGATAAATCTGCTGGGACAGGAGACACAGGGCTCAAAACTAAGACTGTCCCGGGTAAATAGGGGATGTCTGGTCACCCTAAATCAAATTTCTCCATGTGAAGTGATTTGCATTCTGATTCAATATAAATACTTAAACCAGGCATGTCCAAACTATGGCCCGGGGGCCAAATGTGGCCCTCAGACCAAATTGTTTTGGCCCTCAGTCTTCCAGGTGAATTGGCCCATAGTCCTGCAGTAGTACTTTTGACTGCATGTTTTTGAAATCTACCTTGATCAAGCAAATGTAGTGTGTCCTTCTGAGGGTCTAAGCCTGAACAAAGGTTTGGTGGGTCATTTAAACCTGTTACAAATGCACAGATTTGAATTACTCACTGTTCTGACACCAGTCTATGGCCCTCGATCGGCCCTCACGCTGGTCTGTGTTTTAATATGTGGCCCTCGATGAAAAAAGTTTGGACACCCCTGACTTAAACCCATACACACTTAAAACACCTGCAAAAAACACCAACAAAAACCTATGCTGTTCTAGGGTAAAGGTCCTTATCTCCTGAGGGTTTTTGAAGAATTTTGATTGTTTATGAAAACCTTCATATCACAGCCTCTGAAGCACATAAAAAACATGAAATAAATTGCATTTCAAAGGTGAGACTCTTAGCTTTTATTAAATTGCATCATGAAATTTGATGAAATGAAAAATGAAATGAAATTTGTGCTATGAAAATGAGGACAAATCAACAATGTTGCGCTGTGCAGCCTCCGGTATAAATGGGTTATACTCCCAACTTTCTTTTTTTTCTAGTAATTTTTTTTTTTTTTGGTCAATTTTATGAAGTAATAGTGCCACTGTGTGATGTCTTCAGCTTTTATTATGCGAAACTGTGAGCGATCATGTGTCCTGTCTACAGTAAAACCACTCGCTCTGAGACTCTTGTGTGTTCAAAGATCAGAGCTCTGCACTTCGAGTTTAGATACAAATCAAACTGTTATTATTATTTGTGAAATGTGGTGCAATACAATTTCTATGGATAATGTGGATCAGATGCTGCACTTTAAATTTACCACTTTACATTAGGTGAGTAATAAAGTTTTTATTTTCGCTATATCCCGAGTTTGTATGTTGTGTCTCTGTGTCCGTCACTCCTCTGTCCTTGATGCTCTGTTTTATCGGCTGTTACCGTCGCATTGCTGATGTTTGGTGGTTACGATCTGACACTGACACGACACATGAGGCGGCTTCAAATCACACACAAAGACAAAAAAGTCGGGTCATATCTCTCCGAACTCGAGGAGAAGAAATCGCAGCCAAAATCAGGCAAATTCTCCTGTAGTGTGTGGCAGCCTTTAGAGTGACCTGAATTTAAAAGGAGAAAAAAAATAATAACTGGGACATCCCCGGTTTGTGATGGTGGTAATAATAAAACTGTGAAATGAGTGCGTAATTAAGGAAAATTGTTCTGCAGAGATCTTCACGTCTAACATATGAGTCAGTATAGTCACATTTTCTTCATGTTTTTGTCAATTTTAAGCAGCTTTTTCTGTATTTAACCTAAACAAATGACAATTCTTGCCTCTCTTTACTGTTGGCAGGGATCAGATTTGCCAAAAATAAGGACACCACGGACATTTTGTGTATAAAACTGGGACACATCACTGGTTTTGGATAAATCTGCTGGGACAGGGGACACAGGGCTCAAAACTGGGACTGTCCAGGGTCAATAAGGACGTCTGGTCACCCAAAACAAACTCTACAAACCAGCGGACGAGTCTATAACTATATTTTTCAGTCCACAGACAAAAATCTAACCACAATATCATAATAAAAACTCTGGACAGTTGTATTTCAAACTCTTGCTACACTGATACCGCAAATATAGGCCAAATTTTTGTATATTCCAGCCTAGTTAACCCATTTCTCTGGTATGTAATTATCCCATGCTCAAACTAATTACCACTTGTTAGGGGATTTCTGTAGACTAGGCGGACTAGATCAAACGGAGCACAGAAATGATTCGGTAATTAAGCTCATTTGCTAATCAGAAAACGTCTCCTGATTGGTTGCGTATTGTCCCTGGCACATAAAGTTTCCTCTTTTTGTTGTTGCATTTGTAATCAGACGGAGCTAATCCAGGTCAGTAGGTTGGATTCGTTAGGCTGCGCTGCTGTGATAATGTAGTTAATCACTGTTATTAGACCTCTGATACGAAATGGATGTGGAAGATTACATTTTACACAGTGAGAAATGACACAACACGAGGCTCATTTGTGTCAGTGGGAACAAGGAAAAGTTTGAAAAGAAACTAAAATGGGAATGAACAGTTCTGCTGTAATTATTATTCCGTGGCACTACTGGGTTAATCCTGGCTTTGGTTTTGAGTAAGATACAACTTCAAGGAATGGGTTTCCAAGGGGCTAAATTATGCAAAATTGATTCTTGTGAGTTTTAGGCCATGTTTGAATGTTGTTTCCTCCTCAAAAACAGACCTGGAGCTGGGTTTTGTTTCATTCACACACGTTTGAGTAACACTTTATTATGGGTCTGTCTATGTCTCCAAAGCTCAAAATGCTCTGTTCCACTTTGTGATGTCATAACTTAGATTTAGACTTAGACAAACTCGCCAAAATGACTTCAAAGTTTCTGTTTTGTCCAGACAAAAGTACAATAGGTAGAGCTCCCAAAATTTGACAACTAGTTGCTATACAGAAGAAACATTTGTAAGTGAAAAATACTGAGCTCAAACTTGTTCTTTGACCCTTATTTTGCAGTTAAAGGGGAACTCCGGCACATTTGAATCTAAAGTCCAGTGCTAGAGGTGGTCGAATACTGTCAGAAGCCAAAAAACGGCACAGATCAGTGTTGCCTCGGTGGAGATCTCGCTGTGGTAGTGAGTCTGTCAAGGCAACAAACTAGTGCAGTGATTGAGGCGACTTCTTAACTTCCATGTAAAACGTCAATTTCTCATATAACAAGAGTAAAAAATATGAATGATAATAATAAATTCTAGTAGCAAAAAAGACAGCAAGAGACAGGTGTCAAAGACGGCATAATGATATAAATGAATATGTACAAGTCAAAATATTTAAAATATTTTAAACAGCCAATATATACAGTACAAGACAAAGAAATTAGACAAAGCAATACAAGGACGATATTAATTGAGGGAAGTGAATTGTCTTGCTCAATGACACAAGGAAACAGGACTGTTTCCTTGGACCGTTTTTGAGCGATAAAAACATTTGTTGAGTAAATCCAAGATAATGCAATACTTTAGACTAGAGCATCTCCAGGAGTACTTCCCACCAGAAAAGTTACATAGTGTACTTTAATTAAACATCTACCATGTGTTAATCTTATAGCAGCAGCTGTTGAGTACTGCCTTTGACTTTGTAGTAGTACATGGTAGGTAAGTCCATGTTGGTAAATCTGTTCGTATTAAACATTTGAAGTGAGTGGTGTGTCTCTAATACCCCGTAACATTTGCTCTGGGGCTGTTAGCTTGTGTCACAGTTACCTGACCCTGCTCTTGCGGTAAATAGTTTTAAAGCCAGAAAAGCTCTTTCTCCCGTACAAACCGATGGGCAGGCTGGAGCGAAGGCTTAGCATGTTGATCCATATGCTAAAAGGGTTTAATCATTTACTGTTTAATCCACCAAAAGCTGTTTAGAGGGTTTCCCTTTTTAACAGATGTCACAACACGGCCTGTTTATCCCCACGCGCTCAAGTCTGTCGCACGGCTCACTCAACCAGCACACAGAGCCACATGTGACCACAAGGGGAGCTGTCGTACAACTACTACCGTACAGTCACTTATCAAGGCATATGTGTGTGTGGAGTGTGTAACCTTTAACCTACTGCTAAACTTTTGACATCAAGTACGGCCAAAGACAAGATTTGGCTTTCCAAGTACCACCAGATCTAAACCAGGTCTATAACAGGACTATTCCAGGTCTAATCTAGCACTCTAAAAGTGGACTGGGTCATTTCCACTGTAATTCAAAGAAGAAAATACTCAAAGCAGGTCAGAAAAGTGGATAAAATGCACTTTAAATTAGGCAAACCCACATGGTGAAAACACTGACCTAACAATGTATGTGTTGTGTTCCTCATTTCTAGATGAAAAGTAAAATATCTGTAAAGTTATTAGGTTTTCAACTGCATATGTGGAAAAAATAACTCCATAGTTGGTGTGTTTGTGACTTTAAGAGCGTAAACTCATTAAATAAGTTGTGATATCAGTTATGGTGTCCTGAGGTGTATGTTTGTCTTATATCATAATCTTATACATTTATTACATAGTTCATTTGGTATTGGGGGAATTGCTAATGGTATCCCCTTAAGGAGCCAACCTAATTATTTGTTGAAAATTGTTATACTTCTTATAGCTTGAAAGTAAGACTGGACTAGTTGAGAAACAGCTGCTATTTCCTTAAAGAGCTCAAACTGAACCATTTTCTGATTTGTGTTCTAATGTTTCCTCATCTTAAACAGACCTGGAGTTGTGTTTTGTTTCATTTAAACATGTTTATTACACAAACCCTGCCTATTTAGCCTGAGTTCTTCTCTCAAACGGAAAATCTCTGTTCTACCTTGTGATGTCATGTGGTAATACAGGAAATGCTCCACTGAGTTTGTAAACTCCATACACCTGCACTAGATTTATCTGGATCAGGGGTCACCAACTTTTTTGAAACTGAAGCTACTTCATGGGTACTGAGTCATATGAAGGACACCAGTTTGATACGCTCTTCTGAAATTGCAAAGTTGCTCAGTTAAACTTCATGTATAATGAACGTATTTTTAAGATATTGTCATTTTTGAATCTATATAAATGTGTATAAAGGGTGATTTAAAAAGAACAGCAACAGAATAAAATGAATTTTTTGGTGCAGCTCACTAGTGAGTTGTGCAATTTTTAGAACCGGCCTGTGGGCACCTCTTGTAGTACTGTCAGTGACCCCTGATCTGGATGATTTCAGCCTTGGAATTTCTCTACTGAACTAAAGGCAAAAGGAGCTGTTCATTTGAAAACTAAAGGTCCACGACATCACAAGGTGGAACAGAGCATTTTTAGCTTTAGAGATGTAGACAGACTAATATTAAAAGACGACTCAACCATGTGGGAATGAAGCAAAACACAACTCCAGGTCTGTTTTGATGAGATAATGACATTATAACATAGGTAAAAGCTCACAATAATCCATTTTGTGTAATGTGGACCCTTTGAGCCAGTTTAGTAAAGCCAATAAGATCATAAAATAGACTTCTCTAAAACATTGCATATGGCTTTTATGGAGGAAGTTATCAGCCTCATATATAATCAAAGACCTTGTGCTGGTGAGTGATTTCTTCTGGCTTTGAAGTCACTCTGACAAACATTCAAGTTTTTCCATTTACATAAAGAAATCAATAGCTCCTTTTGTGTGAGAATGATCAGCGTCATAAATAAATGGAGTGAGAAAGCTCAGCCTCTCAAAGTCACCACAAATCTCAATATTGACAGAAAGATTTATTCTCGGGATGTAAACACATTAGCATTGATATTCACAGAGAGGTAGCACACGTCATTGTAATTTATTAAGAATCGATGCCTGTAGTCTTTCTGTCATTGAGACGCTCAGGGGACCATGCCAAGGTGCCTCCGTTGTGTTTGGCGTAAATTTGTTATGCTAATACGACTTTTAGCTTTTAGCTGCTGACTCACATTCCCATAGCCTCGTAGATGACCCCCAGACCAGCTCAGGACAGGTGTCAGAGTCCTCCTTCCTGGATAAGCCTCGGTCCCAGGCTGTGAGGAGGATGGCATGCATAAATACCTCCATGGAGGCTTCCGGGTTATTGGGTCAGTGTGCCGTGCCGAGCTGTCAGCTTCACTAAGCGCGGGGAGATTTAATTAGCACGGCCCGAGAGAGCGAAATCCCCACACAACAGCGGAAGGAAAGGTGCTACACCCGAAGCTAGCACTCATAATGTAAAGGCTGGGTTCAGGTGCAGCTACAGGATGAAGCACATAGTGTAAAACTGAGCTGCAGATCAGAGTTTTCACCTGGTTTATGGATAATAGGTTTGGAATTACTGAGTCCATTCACATTAAAAACTGTCACAAAGTTCAGTGTCTTCTATGTCGGCAAAACCAAACTAAGGTGAATAATAAAAAGTGATGCATCAGCTTAAATGAAAACATCCATTGTCCTAATCTCTAAGCAAAAACTGCAGATTTTTGTGGTCGCCTGGTCTTGGGTCTGGTCATTAACAGAAATGATCAGGTTTGATATTTGGGAACTTATCTTTCTGATATTATATGGCAAAATACAGTATCCTCCTGGGACCTGAAGAAAAAAAGTGTATTGCAATATATATTTTTTTGTGATTTTCTATCTATTTGGAGGCAAATGAACATCTTAGCATTTAGATTTTGTTTATTTTATTTTTATTTCTAATTTTGTAGCATGTCCTCTATAATGGACGCCAGGGACATTTTGGTGTTAAATCCATGTGAAGTTAACAACCTAACGAAAACAACATCAAAAAGTTGTTAAATTTCCTTTTAATTTCTTTTTTTTTTCCATCATAGTGCAGCCACTAACTAACTAACTAACTAACTATTATTTTTTATCCTGGACATGATAGTGCCCCATAATCCCCTGTTTAGGCAGAGAAACCTAGCCCCCCCATTAAAAGTATAAAAACACTTAAAAGATGGACTGGTTAACTCAGTGCCCACTATTAAGGGCACAAATGAATGGACCGGGTCTCAGGAGCATATTATTAATGAGGAAAAACTGGCTCTTGCCCCCATCTGGAAGTATGACATAATCACACGCTTTAATCTGAAAACCACCAGTACTTGTGGCCTTTGAACTGCAAATGCTGCACTTCTCGTCTTGTTAAAATCCCATCATATGACATAAAAAAACTGAAAACTGAAACTGAAAGCTACAAAAAACTGAAGTTATAGAGTTCTAGACACAACCTATAGCCTATTAGCAGTTTCAGGAGGTTTCATTAGCATGGCCCGTGAGAGTTAAGTCCATGTACTCGAGCAGAAGGCAGGGGCTGTACGCCAAACTAGTCCTGATCTTGTGTTTGTGTTTGTGTAAGGTTAAAGTCAGGTTAGAGTGTGTGTGAGGCAGATTATAGCAGTGTCCAGATGGGAGCAGACAGTGCATAAGGTCAAAGAGGCAAGTGTTAGAATAAGGACTCGACAATGCATAGGCCAAATGAGCACTGACTGAGCAACATTCAAATGAGGGCAATAGATGGGAATAAATAATAAATAATCTTGGAAGTTATTTAAAGGTCCCAAATTACACTATGTACTGATCTATATTATGTTGTTTCCTCATTTGTTTCATTCACACGTTTAACACACAAACCCTGCATATTTCCAACTTGTCATGTTATGTTGTAATATAGATGGTGATCTACTGTGTTTTTAAACTGCATACACCTTCATTCGAATCATTTAGATCAGGGGTGTCCAAACTTTTTTCATCAAGGGCCACATATTAAAACGATCGAAGGTCATAGGCCCTCCAGGCCTTTGTTCAGGCTTAGACCCTCAAAAGGACACACTACATTTGCTTGATCAAAGCAGATTTCAAAAACATCCAGTAAAAATATCACTTGTGGTAGTATTGGTGAATTCACCTGGAAGGCTGAGGGCCAAAACAATTGGTCTGAGGGCCACATTTGGGCCATAGTTTGGACATGCCTGATTTAGATCATTTCAGCCCTGAAATTCCCATTCTCTACTAAACTAAAGCTGGTAACTTGAAAACTACCACTTCATGATATTGAAAGCTGGAACAGACCATTTTAAACTGGACTAATAATGCAGAACTGCTCAAATATGTGTGAATGAAACAAAACACAACTCTGGGTATGTTTATGATGAGGTAACAGCATTATAACATGGTTTAAAGTTCTTTTTTGGGGGGGTAATATAGGACTTTTAAGCAATACACAAACGTTCACCATATTGGATACTTCTAAAACCTGCTTTAAATAATGAATTGCCAACTTTCACAGTTTAAACTATTTAGCAGTGGCATAACAACTACAAAATGATGCCAGTAATATTGTATGATTTGTGCTGTGTTTGTGTTGGCTGCTAGCTTGGCCAAATCTTTCTTTTAAAAGATTCTGAAGACTTAAATAATACAATTCTAACCTGCAAAAATATAATGCATTACCAAGTATTAACAAGAGGAAAAACATTAATCCTAATCCTGTACTTTGGTTAATTCCAGTTTTTACACATCAAAACAACTCCAGTGTGAGAAAAGTGCAGATGTAGCTGCTTTATAAGATGAATGTGGGTATTTGGTGCTGGTAATAGAGACATATAAAACACATTGAGGCTATTATATCAAGCAATGGCCCTGACTGAAAAAGAACCCCTCGAGCTAATGTGCACACTCTCACTGAAAGATGGCTGCGTCTCATTGATAATTATTGGATAATTATTGAACATTAAAATATTTGGTTTATGTGGTTCATTTCCCCAAAGTTTCCTGATGAGTTTAACTTTGATTTCCTAAACAAAAGTTGGCAAATGACATGATAATTATTATAATGGTTTTCCCCAAATTATGCAAAATGTCTATAGTAATTGGAAGTGAACTCGTCTGGATCTTGTCATGCTTGTTTTCATGGGGATAGGGAAGATAAATGCCAAGCAAGTTACATGTCAGATCTGCGGAGAGGCGGCCCACTCACACTGCATTTTTTTCCAAGGTATGTTTGAGCTATAAAATAGGACTATTGCAATAATCGCAAAAATGAATCACCGTGGTACATGTTGGGTCACCGCCACCACTGCACATGACCAACGTTTTGCTGTTCTACTGTGAGCGAATTCATGTTTATGTGGCTCTGAGCAAATGGGTTCAAATACTGGGACCATAAACAGTATAAAGAATATATAGAGTCTATGATTGGGACCCGACCCGAACCCGCGCACATTAAAACTCACATGTTGCGCTCCACTGCAGCTGGCCGTAGTATCTGGGGGCGCCTTGCAAACACACGGTTCTGTTTGTGCAATGAATCACCCTTTGTTTTGCTATTTACAATAAAGTGCACTGTTTAGGACCCGTTTGAAATGGTCTACGCACTCACAGGATATGAAGTTGTGCTCATAAGTTTACATACCCTGGCAGAATTTATGATTTCTTGGTCCAGAAGCTGCACATTGGACGTACTTGGATATTCCAACATGATAATGATCCAGAACACAAAGGCAAGTGGAGCTGTCACTGGCTCCAGCAGAATAAAGTGAAGGTTCTGTCGTGTGGCTGTCTCTTCTGACCTCAGTATCACTGAGCCTCTGGGCAGATCTCAAGCTGCAGTTCATATAAGAGCCCAAGAATTTACAGGAACTGGAGCCTTTTGCCAAGAAGAATGGGCAGCTTTACCATCAGAGAAAATAAAGAGCCTCATCCACAACTATCACAAAAGACTCCAAGCTGTCATTGGGTCATTTGTGTAGTTTCTAATGTCATTATGATTTAAAAAGAGCGAACGCAGTTGTGGATAATAAATGGCTTCACCTAAGCACTAACCATGAGTGAAAGATGGCCAAGAAATCAACCAAATTCTGTCAGGGGTATGTAAACTTATGAGCACAACTGTACCGCACATTGAAGCTTTCAGTGGGGTTTGAGACTAAAGCTCTTGGATCATGGAGCGAGGAGCAGCCTATGTGCTCTGATGTCTCCGTCCAGGTGAGGAGCTTTGCCTTTGCGTGTATGATTTGTGACCTGTCTCGTTCACGCTGGAGCATCGTTTATGTGGTTTCAATGCAAAACTATGAAACTATGAGTATTCACGTGTTTGCTCCATCTGCTTGGAAACACATATGCAAACACAAAAGTCCTGCACTTTTGTTTGTCAATCAGAGCTACAGAACATGCTTTAGGCGAGAGTATGATGGGACCCGACTCACCTGCCTCCGCTTCATCTCTTTTCATTGAGACGCGCCTGAACCCGGGTGTGCGCTGTTGAGCCGCTAAACCACACCACAGGAGAAATTCCCTAACCGCGACAGCCCTACTATAACATTTTATAACAAGAATACATGCAAGATAAGTGTCAAGATGTCAAGACAGACACACAAAGCAAAAGCAATTTGCAGTGTTAAAGGTGAGACAAGTTGCCGTTTTATCTTGTGAATAGTCAGTCCTCAAAACGGCGCCCATTTGAAGTCACCTGAAAAAGTTGCATATGATTTAGATTGCCTTTGGTTTCCTCTGCACTTTCACTTTTCCACAGCCTTTGTACTTTTGCCCCCATATCCAAACGACTGGGTGGTGCATGGAGCAAGTCCCAGAGAAGCTGTTAGCATTCTGCGGGCTGTTAGCATCCCGTGCGCTGTGGCCTGGTGTGTTGTGTAGGTGAGCGTGTAGCATGGTTCTCATGGGAGCTCTCAGTGTTTGATGTGGGTGCCAGCGCGCAGAGCGGACCAGAGATGGGCGATCACAGCAGATGGTCTTATGTACATATCCTCACAGAGAACAGAGCCGGAGCCGGAGTGAGGCAGCTGCTTAAACACACAGAGGTGGGGACGAGGGCCAGGGACAGAGATGCACGAGGAAAGACCCAGTTAGAGTCCGGATGGAAGGGCTTAATATATTCAGCCAACAGAAGATGTGTTTTTGGATATGCATGACCTAATTGTAGATAACGTAACATTTTATAGGCTTTGTACAATTTTGATCAAATGCTATTCTTTAAGTTTGGAATAACATATAATAATAACAATGGTGCATGATTGAAAGTTTCCAATCGAAGCTAACGGTTAAAATGTCTCACTTATATCCAAGTTGTATTATTATTCATTAAGATCTTTTGAGCTGAAGTCTGATATATGCAGCTCTGTGAATTGTGAAAAGCACAAACATCTTCCCTTTGCACAGATGCACAAAGCGCTTATACCTCCTGCATGTTTCTCACAAACAAGATAGTTCATATGGATGCTGAAATAGGCTGAAGTACTTCTGTCGGCATTGCCATGTTTGTTTTGGGCATTCGGCCTTTGGTTTCTGCACAAACGTCAATGTTGCTACGTGACCTGTCGCCCACTACCTGTCGGGCCCTATCCATCCATGGTCCTATCGCACCAGTGAACTCACAAATATATAACTCACAAAGGAAGAACCTATCTTGGTGCTAAATTAGGACTGAAGGCTTTATTGGACAAAACATCTGTTGCATGAAATGGGGAGAGAGGGAGAGACATTCAGCAAATGGTCGAGGCAGGAAAGCAAACTCACAGTGTCCAGACGGTCACAACTTGTAGCACGTAGTTTAAGTTTGTTGATTTATTTATTTTTGCTGCACTGGGAGCATATAATTTGCTGTGGACAAGGGCACTTTGTCCCAACTGTTACAGACTGTCAGTGTGATGGCTACAATCACATTTTTTGGTGGTCAAGTTTTCTTTGAAGTAACAAAAGTGGATCTGTCAATTTCAGTGAGAGGACAAGTTATCTGTACAAATGTTTACAGACGTAATGAAATAAAGCATCCTGATGGACACAGTTTAGTCATTAGAGACTCACAAAGGCAGCTCTGTCCTCCACCATGAACCACTGTTGCTATAATTACACATGTCCCGTGCTTAGATGAACTGTGTGTGTGCAGTGGTGCAGGGTTCACAGGTCCCTCTCTGTTTGCCCCTCTCTGGGCTGGTCCCTGCTGTACGAGTCTGTGTCAGCTGCTCCGCTGTCACACTACATTACCCACAATCCCCACACCATTATCCACCTGCACAGCCACCAAGCCACTGTCCCATGTCCAATGTTACTGCCATATACGTCTCCACAAACCATCCGCGAGGAAGTGTGATGATAGCACTGACACTTACAGAGTAAAAATGAAGCAATATCATGGAGAGACTCGTAGATGTGGTCATTTATGTGCGTGGAACTCATTGGTAAAATATAAACTTGTGATTGGAAATGGGAGCACTTCCCATAATAATAATAATAATACACCATGATTCAATCTGGGTGCATTCAGACCTGCACAAAGAGGACATAAAGAGTCTGACTACATCACAAATCAATCAGTTTGTCAAACGCTGATTTCGTCACATTTCAGAAGCTGAGTAGAACAGAAAATAGTGTAATATTGGCTCTTTAAGTAATATTGAAAGAGATTATATAAGCTGCTTTCATTGTTTGATTCTTCAACTGAGCAAAAGAGAACTAGTTCCATTAATACTGCATGTTTTAGACAGAGTAAAAGAAAACCTCAGACAAAATGGTGTATTCCAACCTCTAGCCCATGATCCTCACACACTCCTGTTGCACCACTTCTCCCTGGCCCATTTGAAGAGATATTGCTGACGGCACAGCCACGAGAGCTGCAGTTTCGAAGATTCTCTGACCCGATCGCCAATCCATCACAATTTAGACCCGTCAAACTCACCCAAATCTTTTCGCTTTTCGTTTCTTTTTTTCTTCTGCTAACACATCAACTTTGAGAAGAAAATGTTCCGCGTAATGGTATCATGATATTCTGAAGGCCTGGAATGAGCTGTTGGGGGAAAAATACTGGAAGTGTATGTCATCTGTGTATACAAAAGTACACATTGCACAATAAAAATGTCATAATTGGCCCAAAACAACTCCATATTCTCCTGCAATCTTTACTTAAAGGTGCACTGTGTCACGTTTTGGTTGAGGGTCCGTCACCTGCTTGTTTCTATGGAACTCTACCTCACATTTATTCAGTTACAGGTGGTTTTATAGCTCAAAAATACCTAGAAAAACAGGCATTGTGACTGAGCAGGGTCGCCTCTCCACAGATCTGACATGTAATTTGGTCTGGTTTGGTCTCCATGAAGATAGAAAGGTTTAATAGCATACTGTGAATCAATCCAGACAAAGCAATAACATGTCCATGAAGAAAAGCATTTGACAGAACCATAACTAGAAAAGTTACACAATGCACTTTTAACCCGCACTCCCAGTTTCCATGTGCAACTTCTTATTACCGTATCTCTGGAACTACATGCGCTATTGAAAAAATACAAACAGTTCCTGAAAGCAGAAAAGTTGAGCTTTCTACCCATACAGGGTTATTACAGTAAATTTCTGCAGCACCCGGCACAGAGCCTGTAGCATCAAGTGCATAGTGACAGAGATTTGGAGAGAGCTGCGGTAATTTACAAGTGTTTTTTCTGTTTCATTGGTGTTTTTTTTATTTTGTGTTTTTCTTCTCTTTCAACTGTTGTCACACATTAATACACATACAGTAATAATATTGAAAGCTGAACTCATCCTGGTAAAAGGGGCAAAAGCACTTACTCCTGGGACATTTTCTGACATTTTTTAAGTCAAAGGAACACAAAAAATCCAGGTGGGGTTTTGATGAATGGAATTAAATAGTTCTAAAAGGGTTAAAGATCATTTAACTAATTTTCCTTTTTTTACCCCATGAGTGTATTGTAAAAAATAGTAATTTGTGAATTTGTGAATGCTGTACATAAAGTACATAAGATTAAGGTTAAGGTATACTTTACTAATGCTTGTGAAGAAAATTCATTCTCTGCATTTCATCTGTTTTTAATGTCTCTCGGTCAATCAGCCAGAACCATCTCTCTCCAGATCTTGAGATAGGCTTGGGTCATGACTACATTTGCTGGAGGATTTCACCTGTTTGCATGTTTTCGTTGAAAGAGGAACCTGAGTGCCTGGAAGAAACCCACATGGGGAGAGGATGCAATATACTGCACTGTATGTACTAGGATTGGCTGGTGTTATCTATGAACTGTTCCTGTCTCACCAAAAAAATGTGTGAAAAAAATTACAATTTTGGTGCTGAAATACATGAAATGGATTTTTAAAAAAATATTTAGAGTAAACTTGATTCACAGCCTGCGAGCTAAAGCATCTAAACATCATCCATACACATGCACATAAAGAATCCAGGTGGTTAAAGGGGTTTGGGAGTAAAACTGTGTTGGAGCTACAGCCAACACTATAAATTCAACCTCTCCCTTCTCTCACTGTTTGGGAAGGAGTGAAATTGGTTACAGGGACTTATCTCTTATGTACACTGGATCTTCACACCCCGTTCTTCAACCTACTACAAAATAGGTCATATTACGGTATTTTCTATGTTATAAAGTTGTTTCCTCATCATGAACATACCTGGAGTTGTGTTTTGTTTCATTCACATATGTACTAGCATAGCAAAATCTTGTTAGTTAGTTTGTTAATTTTCTTCGGTCAGTTAACATAATCATTATAATCATATTGCAATGATTTAACACAGAGATTCTGCATAACACACACAATTATTCTACAGACCGAAGGGGATTAGGCTGAAGTTTGACACTATTAACAAACCCTATTAACAAAACTCATCTTTTATGAGTGCATGAAAGAATACGCACTTGGTTCTTTGGTGTGCACACATACACACTACAGACACATAATCCAGTACACGTCGATGTTCATATACACAAACAGATCCATGTACACGTTATTAATCATATCTATTGGTCTATAAGTACACAGACACTTTGTATACTTGATGGTTATAGTTAATCTGTAGGTTCCATAAGATAAACTACACGATTGAATGTATTTCTCTGTACTCTCCGATAATTTTGGTCTTATAGATTTTTTTTTTTAATGTGTAAATTGTTTTCGAGCCTTTTAACGTTTCATCCAGACGATTCCACAGATTAACACCTCAGACGGAGACGCATCGACTTTTCAGGCTGGTCCTCACATTAGTTTTCTGAAAAAGTCCCGATCCTCTCACATTGTAGTCACTCTCTCTAGGTTTGATCTTCATGACATCACAAGGTGGAGATGCAGACAAAACAATAATAAAGGGTTGCTCATGTGTGAATGAAACAAAACACAACTCTGGGTATATTTTTTGAGGAGATAACAACATTTTAACCTGGCTTAAAGCTCAATGTAAAGAGTCAATGTTGCGTAAAATAGGACATGCAAACAGAAATTGGAAACAGATTGGATTAAGTTATAAGAAACTGCACTTTTCATACTCCCACTGTATTTCCATGGGGTAATAGTTATGTGCGCTGTATTTGTATGGCTGTTCATGGGAGTGGGTTGTAGAAAAATTCACAATTCTCCACCTGTCTACCTGCACGTTAAAGATTGAAAGGCTTCCCGTCTTGCTGCTGCATTCAGTCCATTCTAGCATATCTCCTGAGTATTAGAATTCATTCTTGAGACATTTTCCAAACTGTGTCAAGCTATAATTCAAGGACACATTTATTATTTACAACCGGAGTCAGCCCGCGTGCCTTTTGTTCACACATGCTCCCATCAACTCCACATCAGGGAATACCAGGCAGTCAGGTACGCAGCTTCTGTGCATGGAAATATGTCAGGAAAGAGACAGGGCCGTGGATGAAGGCAATAGCTCTATGTATTTTTGCTGGTTTCAAAACTTACAATTTAACCTGGGAGCCCATCAGCTGTCATATACTGAGGACATATCATACTGAGGAAGTTTCAGGAATAATAGTAAACTGGTTTAACTGTATCGGGCAACCCAAAAATAGTAATGAACTTGTTTTGCATTCTGACTGGACAATAAGCTTGAGAATAAAACCAAATGGAGCTCTCATTCAATTTCCTTATATATCTTCTGAAATAATTTCATACTAAAATTCCTAAAGCTTGGACTGATCAGGTATGTGACCACAAGATCTATAATTTCATTTAAAATCAGTTTCTCAAACTTTCTAAATCTTTATAAAGTTGTTCAAGTATTTTGCCGAATCTTATGTTTTAAATGTGCTTTTATGGACGTAGCTGGTTAGTCTCAGCGATGTATTTGAACTCGTAATATCTCAAATCTTCCACATGTCACTGGGAAAAATGAGGGGTTAAACTAAACCTGGACCAGACCAGGGCTAAACCAGAAAGACATCAGATCCAAGGAACTGGGTCGGATTTACAAAGCAACGTTCAAGCACAAGCAAATGCTTCATTGAAAATACAATAAACAGACAATGGAATGAATTACAACGGTTAATCATACAAGAAAAGAAATAGATAAGAATGCCATTAAGCTTCAAATACAGCTAAAACTACAGCAATTAATATTCCATGTTATAATACTGTCTTAAACTCAGAATTAAAAACACTTAACTAAATCTGGATCAAACCAGGACAAGTGTAACAGAGCCAAAATCACCATTGTATATAATACTTTTATCAACAATTACTTTGAAGAGTCACCCATGGGTAATGTTTATGAACTATTTGAGAAAATTCCTACATCACCTATAGAACGTTTCATCTTTTTTATTTATTTTGTGTGGTTGGTTTCTTGATGGTCTGGGCACTTGAGGTCAGAGCTTAGGGCTTAGCCAGCTGGTCTGCTCTTGACCTGTTTAACGCCTCATAACCCTCTTAACACATCACCTGCAGAGAGCCGCTGTCACTGCCAAGGTCGCACCAACTTTCATTTAGAAGATACAGGCCACAGTGTAATGACCATTCTGGATCTGACTATAGCAGGGATATTATGGCTACTGACTAAACAAATCAGACTTCTCCATATCACTCGTAACTTAGATGAATGAATGAATGAATGAATGAATGAAGGCTATACTGGCTTCAAACCAGAACCAACACCCACTTGACAATGTCAGGTCTCAGAAACTGAGCAACGCCAGGCCTGGAGAGACTCTAGTCAATACTGTTGTTGTATCCTTAGGCAAGACACTTACTGTGTGTATGTGAGTGTTGGTGGTGGTTAGTGGGATCTGATGGCGCGGATGGGCAGTCTTACGTATATATAAGTGTACTAAGCTAACCCGTTAGCTACCACGTGCCAATCAGGAAGTGATCCAGGAGGCTCTTCCGGCTCCTTCTCTCCCTTTTTCCCATGGACTTATGTTGATATCTTATCATCCCTCTTTCTGTAACTCCTGCACTAAGCCTCATCATTTTGGTCTTAAAATGTTCAGATGAACCCGCTCTACATGATTTTTCTTTTTTTCGCTATTTTGTCTGTCAAAAAAATGTTATTCATAACATAGAGCCTGGCTCCAAATTTGCTCCTGTAGCCGTTAGCATCACGAGCCTCATTTGAGCGGTGCTGAACGCTATGGGTGACATCACACTCACTTAGTTCACTCATATATACGGACTATGGTCAGTCCGCTCCCGGGCAGCTGTGGCTAAAATAGTAGCTTACTGAATGTGGAGTGACTGAATAATGCAAAGTAAAACAGTTCTGAATGTACAAAAAAGTTATTTTATAAATCCAATGCATTATTCAGTGTAATCTAAACAGGAAATAGCCCTTACTGGAAAATGTAAAAATGGGAAAGGTACAAACCCGAGGCACACTGACTGAATATATTAAAAGTCTTTTATTGCATCGAGGGACGCCAACACGTTTCAAGCCGCAAGATGGTCTTCGTCAGGGCATAAGTTTGAAATAGGACCCACAGGAGTCCTTAAGTACAATTATATTACATGACAACATCACAACCCTCGTAAAGCACCTGCACTGCCACTTTTGGACTCTTTTGTGACCCAATGAGGCGCTCTACATCCTCTCTTCACCTGGCATTATTCAGTGTGCTTCATATAACAAGGTAAAATGTAAATTATATAGCACTTAATGAAGGTTTTTATCATGTCATGTCACCAATATTGTGCTAAGACGGCCAGTCTGTCGTATGCTCCATGAATTATGAAGTATTTTAGAATAAAACTGTTCAAAGTTTCTGGATCAATTGAAATTTCACTGACAAAAACAGGTCAACTGCAATAAATGGTCAATTATTTTATTGAGAGAAAAAATCAATTCTGTTTTAGGGATGAATTCGATGGACTCAATGCTGGGCTAAAAGAGTATTTAGAAAAATCCATATAATCTGTTGCTAATGGACCTTCAGACTCATTTCCATTTAAATTCTGGTCTGTCTAATGTCCTCTCCGTTTGGAAAGTCCACAATGTTCCAAACTGTAGCCAAAACTATAACCAAGAAAAGAACCACAGTTACAGAACCATGTGATCTGTCATCCTCCGGCCCCCAATTTCTCACCTCACCTCAGATTCACAGAGTTTAGTGCTTGACTCATTCATTTTCATTCTGTAAAAATACGCAGTGTGTTTCAATCCTTTGTGATATTTTTTTCCTTTTTTTTTTCGGACACAAACAAACCACGTGTGTCCCTGATTGGCTAATCCACCTGTCAATCACGCCCATCTGAAAACGGGGAAACTCAGCAGTGACTGGACTCACATTTCCGTAGTAAATATTGAAGAAGTGTGTATTCTGGGTCCCAGGCATGCAGTATAAACACTCTCTCAACTTTACTTTTTTCTGATACTTCAATATATGGTATTTTAAAACTTAGAAACTTCGAACTGTAATTATTCACAATTCCCTCCAGTAACAGTAAGTGCAAACGTTTGACTTCTCTCGAGCTCTGGCACAGTGACTGGAATACAGTATCCGCAGTGAGGGAGGAAGCTCGCTGAGTTGGCATTAACCCAGAAACCATTGATCCAAGGAGCTAGTCTTTTTAAGGCGTGGCTGCTTGGGGAGTCTTCCATTGTTTTCTCCTAAGTGCATCTGAATTCCTCATTATTATGGATGTTCCGGTCGAATCAAAAGACGGGGAAATATCCTGTTATACTTTCAAAAAAACGAAACTGAAATTCCTATTCTTTCTCTCTATGGATGCTCATTTACATTTTAGCTTCTGGATTACAGCCCGTGGGGAGATGGAGTAATTTATGCCTTGGCTGTCTGCTGGATTTGTGAATATGCTATTGTTGTGACTTCTGTGTGTGTGTGTGTGTGTGTGTGTAAGTGTGTGTATAGTGTGAGGCATTTGAAGGTGTCTTAATGCCTGAGGCGGACTGGCACACCAAGCAGACAGGGGAAGAGACAGATTCTGTGTTTGTTGACAGTGCGCTTAAACCTGTGTGTGTGTGTGAGCATGTGTGTGTGTGTGGGGGGTTGACTGTTTATCACAATGTCGAGACTAAAATCTTTATACACATTCACATCATTGGGACATACCTACATTTGGGGCCAAAATCAGGTCCCTGTGATATAATTCCTTTATTATAAAATCAGCCACTGTATTTAAAGAGGGGAGTTGTTTAATCTGCTTATACCGTGGACCCACCGACTGGAAATAGTTCACTTTTTAATCCAACATTTTAGATCTCTGTGGATGTTCAAAGGTTTGTGAAGTTGTAGCGTATTTGCATTCTACATTTGTATATTTATAAAAAATGGCCATGTGGCAGTAACGTGCATAAATAACTTAGAAAAACACAACAATTTTATAACATGGCAGCTCCATAAAGTCATTTTGTGGAGATATGGGTTAAATAAAGTTAGGATCCGTGTCCAAGAAATGAGCGGACGTAAATGTAGTGTTCTCAGAAAGCATGGAAATATTTGTGTGTGTGTGTGTGTGTGTGTGTGTAGAAAGCCCACTTTGAATAAGCCTCAGTGCATAGTGAATAAATCATAAACAGCTTGTGCACAGTCTCAGCATCAGCCCTTGTTTATTCAGAAGTTTCCCACCGGCACAACACTGAACGGATTGTTTCATTTTTCTAACATTGTGTGACTGTCGATCTTATGGTCTCCTCTCGTATGTTAGAAGAGTTCGTTATTTGGTACAATCCCTGCATTTCTTAGTTGATTTTGCTGTTATTTCCTTGGGTAAGACATGTAACCCAGCGTTCCTTCAGCTACAGCTACAACTCACTGGTTTTAATGTGTGTGAAAGGTTCTTGATATGGTGATCCTAATGGCGTAGTCGTTTGCCAATAAATAAATCTTTCATGATTTGGCTCACTTCTACTTTTCCCATGGTCATAATGAACAATTAGCAGAGTTAGAACAAACACGGCAAGCGAATGAAAGCAGCAAAATCATGGAGTGTGTTGACAGTTTATATCTTAAGTCTTCTCACGTGAAGGGAAATCACGGGTCTGTTTTTGCCAAATCCATCCAAACATATTTTAACACATACATATAGTGATAATAAGGGACACGGTCAAAGAGTTAATTAAAGGACTTGTGAAACTTGAGAAAAATACTTTGTGAACTGGCAGCAGTGGACTGTGTCGGCAGCCACTGAAGCCACTTTTCATTTTGAGAATGAGAACAGGAGCAAGAGGCAGTCCAGGCTTAACACTTCATGAGTATTGAGGTTAATACAAAGATGAATTATTAACTTCTCAGGCACAGTTCAATTTGAGCAGCAGAGAAGAGAGCAGCGATGTGATTGGCTGAGGAGAAAAGCCCCACAGACAGGCACAGGTATGTAATTTTAGATTTGTTAAAGTGGGGCTTCGATCTGCTCAGATGAAGAGGAGAGCTGCAGACACACTGACTGTGACAGAGCAGCAGAGAACATCAATGTTTCATGAAGCTCTCAGAGCTGTGAAGGCCTCATCCAGTCACAGCCACAGGGAGCTCTGTGGTCCTCAGAGCGCCCGAGTCTGCACTTCCTGTCATCGCTGTGTTCCCCCCTTCTTCACTGCACACACACCGACACACAACTAACACAACACACCAACACACAACCAACAAACAACTAAAACACAACTAACAAACAACTAAAACACAACTAACAAACATGGCAGGTTCATTTTAAACTCTTATAAGATTATGATTTTTTAAGCCTTTATTACAGTTTTAACTTTATCACGATTCATGCAGGTTGTATGTTTGAACAACTATGAAGAGGTAACTCAAGCTCTGCTGCTTCTGTGAATAGTTAAATCCACCTGTCACTGAGACTTAACCAAAAGACTTAACTAAAAAGAAAGTTTTTGATAGTGCAGTATAAAGCAAGCAACTAAAACAAAACACTAGATCAAAATGATTCAATAACACACACAATGCAATAACATGCCCAACAGGCTAATCCAGCTAAGGTCTAGACCGAGATCTGGAGGTGGGTCCCCAGGAGCTGCCCTGTGGTCAGACTGTGGCACTGAGCAATGGATCAAGAACACAAAATGCAATGTTCCTACAGGCTCAATAAAGTATTTCTTGAAGGTGCAACGTGTGGAAATCCTGGTTGAATTCACATTGAAAGGTGCACTACACAACTTTTCTGCTGGAGGGTCTGTCACCTGTTTCTTGCCATATTATTATTATTATTATTATTATTATTATTATTATTATTATTATTATTATTATTATTATTATTATACATAACACATGAAAGAAACAGATAAACAGGAGCTGCAGTTATTTAAAGACAGTTTTGAACAGGTGAGTTTTCAGGACTTTTTTGAACATGGGCAGTGTGGAGGAGTCTGGTGTGTTTGTGCAGGGAGTTCCACAGTGTGTCATTACACTTATTGATCTCTACAGCAGGTGCCAACACAGGGCCAAGTTACATGTCAAATCTGTGGAGAGGCGAGCCCACTAACAGTCAGAATGTACATTTTGAAGTCAATAAAAACTCATGTTCTGTTGAGTAAATGCAAGATAGATATTTAACACCACACCAGGACTTTCCAGACAAAGCAACAGCATATCCATGTAGATAAGCAGATGTCTCGGACCCTCCAGCACAGACAGAGCACATTTCATCAGAAATATGATTCACTACTGAACTATATTTTTGTAATTCATAAATCATTTCTTCTCAGATCAGCAAAACATCAAGAAAGCCCCTTGTGTGTTTGCGGGCCCCTGTCCAAGCTCACAGTTAGTTTTCTTATGTCTTGAAGTGACTCTGTTAGAAATCACACAAAGCTAGAGTCCGGAAGAGGTTCTATATGTGCTTGAATGGACTGAGTTGCGGCGCTGTCGTCACAAGTCTATTATGTTTTTACATTCTCCGGTGTTATTAGCCCCATTACCCTCTCAGCCAGACCCTCGGCTTGGCCTTCTGCTCCCCGCTCGCTGAAAACCATTATAGTCTTTCTCATTGCAGAAGTACCCAAACGCATCTGCAACTGCACCAATTTGCTAAATGTGTTTATGTCATGTCAGTAAGCATCTGTGTGCTGCCTGCTGGAGACCACACTTACAAGATGTGAGATTTCCACATTGAAATGACTACAACTGATTCAACCAGACCTGTTCGCACTATAGCACTGCACTACTCCCATCCGCTACCCTGCATTATTTATACTGGTAGGAATATTTTAGGTGAATAATCATTGAGACACAAAGTTAAAGGTTGGCAGTTTCATCCCTTATCTGTCTACATCTCCAAAGCTCAAAATCTTCTTCTTCTTCTTCTTCTTCTTCTTCTTCTTCTTCTTCTTCTTCTTCTTCTTCTTCTTCTTCTCCTTCAGTGGAAGTTTGCAAATTAACAATTACCTTTTACCTTTCGTTCGGCAATTCCAGGGCTGAAACTATCCAAATTATTCAAGGTGTATGGAGTTTTAAAACTATTATGAACTATTATTGTTACCACATGACATCACAAGGTGGAACAGAGTGTTTTCGGTTTGAGAGAAGAACTCTAAATCTGCCTAAATCTGCAGGGTTTGTGTGTTAAACATGTGCGAAAGAAACAACTCCACGTATGTTTTTGATGAGGAAACAACATTATAACCTAGATCAGAAAATAGCGCAACATGAGCCCTTTAAAAGTGTACAAGAGTGTTGACAAATATTGATGAGATAATTAACACGGAAGATTGACTATAAAACCTCGCTAAAACCTTTGGTGTAGCTGTACTGATAATGTCTACATGACAAACAGGGAAGAGGGTGCACTTGTATAACACAAAAAGTGATAGGAGGTGATAGGTAGAACGAGGTGGGAAATCCTGGTTGAATTCACACTGAAAGGTGCACAAGCACTTTCTGGTGGAGAGTAGGGATGTCCTGTTCCGATATTCAGTATCGATATCAGCTCTCGATCCGACTCTTTTATGAGTATTGGACAGTATCAGCTTCAGTCACATGAACGGTGTTTTTGCGGCATCGTTGCACTTTACAGCAGCCGTAAATCAAAACACCACCATGTCGCTGTGTGGGACTTTTCACTACAACAGAATGATAAAGAAACAGCGAAATGCAATCACTGCAAACAAACAGTTTCTCATGGAGGAACCAGCAGAGCCACTTTAACACTACCAGTTTGATTCATCACTTATAAAATAATCATCCGGACTAGTTTGAGGTTTACAAGCGCAAGGTGGCAAAGCCACAGCAGCAAACACTGGCAGAGGAGAGGCAAGATAAGGTAGGTCAGGCTTTTGTTGTCTAATGGACTTTTTAGAGCTAAGGTACACACTTCCTTCATGACACTACATTACAGAGACGGCAATACCAGAGCTGTAAAAAAAAAAAAAAAAGGTATTGGATTGGTATCAGAAAGAGCATTCCTTAAAAAAATCGTATTGGAACCCAAAAAATCGGGACCTCACTCGTGGAGAGTCTGCTACCTACTCCCATGGAGACGTCATTGCTTTGCCTGAAATGTCCCATGATATGACCCCGAACATACATCTAGCATTTATTAATAACGGGCGTTCCCATTACTCAAAAATACAATAATTTCTTCAGAAAACAGGGGCAACTCTCCACAGATCTGAATTGTAATGTAGCGTAGAGCTGCTGGAACCTGCTTGTCCCAAAC